>JAJHSJ010000016.1:378447-647025 GCA_021015155.1 Magnolia officinalis | reverse complement strand
GTTGTCCTTTTCATATCCGTCTCTTTGATTGTAATAATCATCTGATTCTATTTACTGGACCACCCAAGCTTGTGGCAGTTATTTCATCTGGAGGAGGACGTATGACTTAACACCATTTAAGAAAAAGGGGTAGCTCATAAGTTAGTGCAACTTGTCCAATGGCGACGGATGACTGCTTGCTGATATCGAAAATGATGGGAATCGCACTTCTACTCTCTTTTCGGCCTTTCTTGAAATGTGGACCCTCCAGATTTTCAGGCCCAGTCGTAAGCAGAACGACTTCCACGGAAGATAACGAATATTTTATGATAAAAGCATTGATGCTCTGCGGGAGTGAATTGGATGATATACATGCACTTACAAATTACAGATGTGGCTTATAATTAATCAAATTAAATCATTCAAAGTGTGGTACCAAGTTAGATATTTCATAAACAAAAAATTATGCTAATCTTTTTATCTGGACAGAGAATTGGTGGATATTTATTGGACGGTTAGAAATGAAAAAAAACAACAGTCCTGTTTACAAAAAAATTAAATTTGTGAATGAATCAGTGGTTATATGATTGTTAAACTAATCTGATATTGGGACTATGACTTAAGAACCATGGGGATGCACAATCTAGTCGGTTATATTTGAGTAAATATCTATCATGTGTACAATTTCTGAGTGTTTCATAAGCAACTCTTTTTTTCTTTTCTTTGGTTTCATTGGAAGGCTCTGCATATTTTGGAAGGGGCTTGGTAACTGTGCTAGCCTGAGTCGCTTAGGCGTAAAGAGGGCCTGACATCGGGAGGGTCATGCATCAGAACCAACACGTTCATCCCTTGTATCTTCACAATGTCTTCGCTTTCGGGGAACTCGTCAATCCTGATGGGGCACATCAGATGAATAGATTGGATGACATATAAACGGTACGCTGTAACCCCACACATTTTTTACGATTTAATGGTGGAACCTCCTATCTCAACTGTTTCCCACCTGAGTTCTGAATCTCCCTGAATTTTCGGCTTGGTTACGTATATTGGGTGGGGTATCCGGTGGATAGGGTGGATATGAGTCCTTTCATCCCGGTCTGCCTACCAAAGTGACTTTGGTGTGTTGATGTGGTAAAGTTTTAGGCTCCACCATGATCTATGACGTTAACTATGCATGTGTTATATCTACACCGTTCATCCACGGCATGAGTCTAAAAATAAACGAATCCAACCTCAAATACACCACACCACATGGTGGGGGAGAATGACGCCCATCGTTGAAACTTTCCCAAGGTTCAACGTGATTTTTATTTGCAAGGTCACAAAGACCTGGATGAAGAACAAACACAAATATCAGCTTTAGCCAAAACTTATTGGGTTCCCAAGTTTTCAATCCTATAGGGGTGTAGGTAGTCGCCTCATGCCTTAAAATAATATAGTAAATGGATGGACGGTGTGGATATAACACATACATCATAAAAGGCCCACATAACTTTGCCATGTCAACACACCACCCAGGTCACACTATGCAATCCGCTTCGGGTCTACCCTGACCATCCATCCAGAAGGTCCTATCTGCCCCCTTTTAACTAATTTAGTTAATGTAGATATGCGGCATCATTAACATGGTCAGTTCCGAACTTTGTTGATGGATAAAATTGCTTCTAAGCCATGTTATGGCTGTGAGATCTCTAGTGGGTGGACCACAATTTGCAGTTTTCTCTCATGAGCTGCAGACTGAAAAGATGAATAATCAAAAGTCACGGTCAAAAGTCATGTTGATGCAGTTTTCCGGCGAACTCTCCCTGGTTGACCCCTACGATACCTGCACAGATGGAAACGAAGACAAAGGAGACCCTAACTTGTTCAGGGGACCCTCCGATGCCTAAGTCAGGACTTTGAGGTCTTTGTGTAGGGTAAGATCTCTTTAGAAAAGAGTCACGAGTCGAATATTAGGGTATGAATGTGTGTACCTTACTGTAACATCCCGGATTTTTGCCAACCTGGGATTAGATGTCCTTAGGTAATGGGTTGCTCCTAACACCTTATTATTTCGTCAGAACTGAACCCCACAATCTAAAATCGCTTCTGAACCCATTTCCTTCACAAATCCCACCCCTTTCCTACCTTGTGCTTTCAATTTTTCAAAGCACTTTCGCCCTAGACACTAACTTAAACTAGCTAAGTAGTAAAACTTGGATCACTTTATATACAAACTGCAAAGGCCTAAGTACCATCTCAACCAGAAAACAATTAGGATTAAATCCTTTAGAATTTAACAAAGTTAACTAAGTGCAAACTCGATTAGCCATGAAATCCGTGGGATCGCTTTAAATACGATCTGCAAGACCCAAAACTTGTAAAACATGTGACTCTAGGTTACCCTAAAGTCTAGAGCCAAACTCATTACCCGTCTGCTCTCGGGACTGAAACGAAACTTCGTATGAGGTCTAGATCGCACATCGGGAGTCCGATTAACACGAAGCTAGGGAACCAGGACCGCCCCACTGGGCTTGACAATCATCTCAAAAATCAGGCAATTCCGATGTCCCACGGCCATTTATTTCGATCCGGAGCGAGGGAGTGTGAAAAACACTATTCCTTTGAAATTAAAATATCTGGAATAGTGATCTGGCACCTTTCGCTTGCGCATCAGTATTAAGCAACCTAGACCGTCAGAATCAGACCAAATTACACCCTCGGATCAGGAAAAATTTCAGGAACATTTACATGTACTTGGAATTTCGGATCGTGGCCCACTGACCGTTGAACTGAAAGTGGTCCGCCACGTGCGATCTGGGAATCCGATCGAGTCGAAAACGTAATCCCTCATAGATCCATGTGTGGTGAGCTTAAGTCTGACGTTTGGCTCAAGGAGGGCCACCAGAACCTCTCTTTTGAGCTGGAAAAGTGACGAAATACCTATATTAGCAGTAACCTTTGAACAGGAGTCTATTTCGGTGAGTTTTGAGGCTATATAAGGACCTTAACCCTCTCCCATTCCAGCCATACGAATTTGGATTTGAGAGAGGGAAAAGAAAGAGAAAGTGAGGGAGAATGGGGAGAATCTCCCTGCCGTCGTTCCCTGCCACCACACACGGCTGCCCATCCCTTTCTTCTCATCGCTTTCCCGGCGATTCCAGCCCCGTTTCTAGGTAAGAAACCCTAACCCTAATCTATTTGGAGTTTAGACTGTTGTAGGTTGTGAAATAGCTAACCTATTTCGTTCTCTAGGTTGCCAAACTGCCGAATACGGAAGCTTAGCAAACCTATCAACTCCGTTACGATTCTACGACCAAAGGTGCGGACTTTAGGTGTATAGGTTACGTTTTTCAACGCTTTCAATGTCAGATAATGATAGATTCATGATCTGCATGCAATTGCACATGTACAAAGTGCTTTCCGTTTCCTGTTTCGATTAACATTGTAGAATATGGAATTTCACATACTCTAGATATACGTAGAAATACCGTATACGTATTTTTTTGGAGAAGTGTTTGACATGTTTATTTAATGTATGATTATACTATATATGGATAAAATACTAGTTTGGCGAAAGGAATCGCCGTAATACATGTTCACTTGTAAATGCTACGTATGTTGAAATTGTGTATCTAGAAATACTGTATACGTATAATTTTGGAGATGTATGTATCATGATTATTTGCTGTAGTAATATTATACATGGATAAAATACTAGCTTGGCTAAAGGATAACCCTAATACATGTTTTACTAACATACACCATGTGTGTTGTAATAGTGTATTCTAAGTGTTTGTGGAAATGGCTGAATGAGTATGGAATTCTCATTCATGCTCGCCATGACTAATTGTCATGGATTCATGATTGTTATATTGGCGATACCCCCCTTTGACGAAAGGATTTGCCCTAAATCACGCCACGGCCATTATACCCTATATATGCTAAAATGTGTGGCCCAAGTGTTTGTGGAAATGACTGAATGGATATGGAACTTGGATTCCTACTTGCCATGACTATCCGTCGTGGGTGTACGCGTATTATGATTGGGGCAACTCCCTAGTGAAAGGATTTGGCCTAATGCCTATGTGATCGACATATGTCATGTATGTGATGTATGTAAGTTCAAGTATAACTTGAAATGTCTGAGTGAGTAGTAGTTAGCAAATTGTAATGTATAAGGGTGTTGAGACATGATTCTCAACCTCTTTAAACTATATGTATGATCTCCTTTGATAGTTGTGTGATTAGGAATTGAACATGTACAACTCATGCTTGTGTTGTGATTCATAACATGCTCAACTGCTTTATGATTTTAACTATGTGATGCATATGTTTAATCTATATTTACGTTGTATGATCCGTCATGGGTGATGGGGGAGCGGAGCAACGAGTGCGTGCAACAGCCCTGGCAGCCCTAAACGGATAATACCAGACTGATTGTATGATTTGAATCCTGATCTATTACTGCTTTATATCTCTGTAATTGATTGTGTTTGGGGCTATGATTATAGTCCAGGCAATCGGTAACGGGATTGAACTCGTGGCTGAGATTCATTTGCCACGTGGGATGTGTTCGCGACGAACTCGAGTCGTGCGTTGCCTGTCGGCAGTGGCTAGGCCACACGAAGTTGTTTATGCACTTCATGTCGTGCAGCTCAACGGGCGATCGTGCTAGTCGAGCTCATCAAGTAACCCGATCTGCCTTATGCATGTTCACCCTGTTTGGTCGCTACTGCTTGAACCTAGGGTACCAAACTTACCAGTGGCGATCCCCGTTTAAACCATGGTACCTAGATCCGCTAAGTCGCATGAGCCGGGCATGGTGGTATGGGACACCGTGGTCGAGCTGTCGGCCTACGCTGGGGCCATGTGCCTCCCCGTAGTGACCATTGCGCAATCAACTCGTGAGCCGAATATGGTGGTATGGGACACTGTATTCGAGCTGTCGATACTTCGGCGAGAGCCGAGTACGGTGAGATCTGTGCTCGTGCTGACGGACTACGAGTCCTCCGTGGTATCATCGAGTACACTCCAAGGGTCTGTGATTGGCCACGAGTCTTTTACAGCAACTAGAGTGTGAGTTGAGCCGAGTACGGTGAGACCTGTACTTGAGCTGACGGCTAGTGATTGAGCCGAGTACGGTGAGACCTGTACTCGAGCTGACAGTCAGCAATTGAGCCGCATACGGTGAGATCTGTATCCGCGCTGACGGGTGATGAGAGCCTTTGCGATGCCTTCACTACGTTTCTCAAACCATAACATCGTATGAGAATAACTAGGATTGACGACCCTAGAATGGATCATGTTTGGGAATGATACAAGGGAGGTACCTTAGTTTCCCAATACTGCTGTTTGAAATGGACTAATAAAAACTTGGTAATCATGAGCATCATCGCACCGCATGTGCTTTGTAGATGTGGCGCACTGAGGGAGTAAGCATTCGCGAACGTAAGATGATGTCGCTTGAGGGTGGTTTGGCAAGGGCATACAGCATCATGTCATTTCATTCTTGCATTTAATAAGAGTAGTTAGAATTGTTTGATTTGTACTGCTTTATCATTACTGCTTGATTGAATTGATAACATGTTAACCTATGCTTTACTGTTCCACTGAGTTGATCACTCACTCCCACGTTACGGGACGGTGTTCCAACACCCACCCAGATTTGTTGAGTTTCAGGTGGTGGCGATGCTTGTGAAGCAGAGCCGGACTACTTCTATGATGATAGGAGAATTCTCCTATCTGTATCTCTCTGGCAGGTCGATGAAGACCTGATATTGTATTGACGGGGCTATGGTACATGGGATAGGAGGCATTACACTTCCTCACATTTGGTACATTTTAGAACTGCACTTGTATTTATTTAACCTGGTAATGTTATCACACTCTGGAGACTCATCATAAGTTATATATTTTATCTATCTATCACAGTCTTCCGCTTGCAAATTTAACTGTCTCTGGAGTATGATATGCTGTTTTGGCTTAATCTCACTCATGTTCAATGCACGAATACAGTCAACATTCAATCATCATTCATTTTGTTGCATAAGTGATGTTCTGGAACTCGGGAGTTGAGTTTATGCTCGACCCCCGATTTTTAGGGCATTACACTTACATTGGTTGGCGATACCTCTATTTATAGGGGAAGGAAGACGGTGACGTAAGGAGTCTTTCCTAATACGTTGGAGACGAATCTGTTTAGGATCAAGATCTTTGCAGGATTATCGCGATCCCGAGGTTCTCAGGATCTAATCCGATCCTCCGAAGATCTTGGGAGAGATCTTCAGGCCGTTGGAAAGATCTTTGGACTATTGGTCTAGGGTTAGATCGTTTGCTGAGCTTTACATGGAGTCAACATTTGCCTTCTCTCAGAGGTCACCCCGAACTATAACCTAGCTCTGGTCGAGCTATGATCGAGCTCTGGTCGAGCTTCGACCGAGCTATGGTTTACCTATAGCCGAGCTATGGCTGACCTATAACCAATTAGCTATGACTAACCTATAGATTAGGTCAGCAATTAGCCATTTAAGTGGACTTACAATTGTTTCTTCTTTGAGTGTCCTTACAGTCGTATTGACCTCCTGGGAGATCGGCCTGTTTTCGACCGTCCCTTAGGGCTCGGAGCTCAAAGGGCCCGTGCTGGTTAATAGAGTTGGTCCATTCCATAAGTCGACCTAGCAACTTAACTATTTTTCACCCAACAGTAATCCCCCCTTACTTTTCAAGCCGACCTGTAGTGGCTTGGAAAGTAAGCCTAAAGCGGTTTAGATCGAGATTGGATCGAGTTGTGGAGTCATAAATGCCAGGTATGGCGGCCAGCACGGTGCTCGAGGCAAGTCAGTCATTAAGCATGGTGTGTCGTTTTGTAGTTCAAGGTCACATGGGGCGTCAGGCCACCGTTTCGGTGACAAGCGAATGAGGGCGCGACACGTGGCTCATTACTCGATATTAGGGTCGAGTAACGCATGGGGTCATGCCACATGTCGGCTGGGGTAGTCGAAAGGGCGTCTGTACAACCCAGCATTGATGGGTGTACTAAAACAACGCCACATGGCTTCCCTATATAAGGGAATTCCTAACCCTTCATCGCCCTTCATTTGCATTTCACCATTTGCGTCCAGTCGTCTTCCCTAGCGTAGAGAGGCGATTTTTGGCGACTGTAATTATCGGCATTCGGAAGCCCGTTTCTTCCCTGTTGAGATCCAAACCCTTGCCCCCTCCTCCTTTCTTTTCCCTTTTTATCAGCGATTCTCAATCGTCGATAGAAAACCTCAATGTCGGACTCCTTTAGTTCACAGGAGGGGGCCTCCGACGGTGTTCACTCCCCAAGTGTAGGGTTGTGATGTTGTAATAAACTCGGTGAGACCGGGGTCGAATCCACAGGGACTAAAACTTGTACGTAATCTGAAAGTAACAAGAACTAGAACTAGAAAAAGATGAACTCTAAATCAGATGAATTTTGAGGAATAATGGTGAAATAGTAAACTAAAATATGTAGAATTCAGAGGTAGGAAACTAGGGATTCAGAGGATCCACTTGTAGAGATCAGGGAGATCTACGGTCGATTCATGAACTCAACTGGACTTCGAGTCCCATGTTCATCCAGTTGGAAGATGTATCACTAAAGCACAATTTGAACTTCTTTTGATCTAGTTTTCAAAGAGATCAAACGGGTGTAGATTAGAATGGATTCCATCACAAAACCATGCCCATGAGACAAAGCAAACAATAGAATTAAACCGATCTACAGTCAATCTGAGAGATGTATGAACGGAAGGAAGAGTGCCATCATCCAACCATGCCTAGGAGACGATGGTGAACAACAGAGCTTCCCGACTTCATAATCACAAAAGGAAAAGGAAATGCTCAAGCCATTGCAAATCTATTGTAATTTTAGTCACAACAAACCATTAACAACTAAAGTATTCCTTAATTATCGATTAAAATCAAAGTCATTCAAACATAAATCAAGCCGTAGAATCCTTCCTATCACACCACAAGCTTCACCTCTTAGCCCTAGCTAAGAGGTTCAGCCAACCATCAAGGGGCTGGATCGCTTAGACAAAACAAAATAAAAAAATAAAAAGAAAAGAAACAAAAAAAATACTACTATCTTTCTCTCTCTCTCACGTTCCAACCCCGATTCCTCTCATCTCAAACTCTCTCTTCTTTTTATAGCAGCAGGAAAACGGTGGATAAGGGGTCTGTTTGCTGCTAGAGTCGGTGGAAGCTTTCACACAAGTGTCGGTTCTGCAAGTCAGTGGAAACGAAGAGGTTACGCAACGAAAACTCAACCCGCACTTGTGTTTAGACCGAGTTTTGGGACGAAAGATCGTCCCAAACTTCGATTTGTTTCCATGGATGGGGTCAGGACCCCTCCCCGCATCTGCTGGACGGATTGGATCATCGATTCGATCCTCCCTTTGATCATACAAAGGTCCACTGCGGCCGGATTTCTCGGGTGAGCGTGAAGCAAAGGCTGCGTATTCTTTACGCTGTGGAGCTCGGTGGGACCATTATCAATGTATTAGTGAAAATCCACTCCGTCCACCGTATTCCCCTCAAAATTTCGGGTGGGAAAGGTCGGTTTTGGATAGGTTTTGGTGTGGCCCACGGATTTCCTATTTAGCCGTCAGTCCGACGTTTGAACGGCTGAAATCCTATACTCTTTTTATTTCAAATTCCATCAGATAGGCCTTAGTAAGCTGGGCCGTAAGACTCTGATGGACGGTCTGGATCATCTCATCACGGCACAGTGGTGAGCCACAAGCATCACCCGCAACCTCTGTTCGTAGGCGCCAAACGCGGCAATTGCCGTTTTTTGAAGATGCTCAGTCAATACGCAGTTTGACTACGTAATTGGATCGGTGTAGTGCGAGTGGACGTGCACTGTATACACACCAGTCATATAAGGTGGGTCCCTTGATGTTTTATAAAATTCACACCGACCATCTGCTTATCCATCTCCTTTTAAGCGTTGAACCCAAACTTGAAGCATGTTCATATATCAGGTGGGCACAGAATCATGATTCTGAGGGATGATCTGACCATTGGGCCACTTTCGTACCGATCCGATGGCTGAATTTTGACATTTGCGGTTAATTTATGGTCCTCAGGCCACGTATAAAGTTTGAGCTGATCAGATGATGAGAAACTTGTGATCTTGTATTCAGGACACTTTTCAGGCCACTTGAGCTTCAGTTTCTCGATTTTCTCGGATATCTGGCATGTACATCCATCGATCTTAGTCCCATGGAGTCTCATCCAATGCTGTGGTGATGCCAGAGCGTTAAATCCATGCTTTTTAGCATCCTTTTCAATCCACGCTCCTAGATTTACCTTGCATCACAAACATGATTAAAATAAGGTATTAAACAGTATCCTGCTGGTAAATCCATGTAATCAATGGGGTCTAATATGCAATATTTGACCCTTAACAGACGGCGACAGTGGGGCCAGCAGCCTTCGAGTGATGTCAAACCCACCGTTGTCGTTGGTGAGGATGGCGGACGTCGACTTCCCGGCATCCCGGGCGATGGAGCGATCCCTGACCGAGAGGCCGGTAAGCGTAGAACATGAACCTTCTAGTGAAGATGATCCGGAAGAGTCTGCTGAGGAGGGTCGGAGGGGTCCTGTGCCCTAGACCCTCATAGCTGAAGAACTGGCTCGGATCAGGCTCGGGTATCACATTCCCGAGTATGTAATCCTTCAGCTTCCTTAACCAGACGAGCTTCCGAATCGGCCTCCAGAGGGAGCTGTCACGATCTTTCAGGTCACCCTTCAGTGAGGCCTGCGGCTTCCTCTGCAAGGTTTGGTGTAACGCCCTGAAAATTGGGGGTCGAGCATAAACTCAACTCCCGAGTTCCAGAACATCACTTATGCAACAAAATGAATGATGATTGAATGTTGACTGAATTCGTGCATTGAACATGAGTGAGATTAAGCCAAAACAGCATATCATACTCCAGAGACAGTTAAATTTGCAAGCGGAAGACTGTGATGGATAGATAAAATATATAACCTATGATGAGTCTCCAGAGTGTGATAACATTACCAGGTTAAATAAATACAAGTACAGTTCTAGAATATACCAAATGTGAGGAAGTGTAATGCCTCTTATCCCATGTACCATAGCCCCGTCAATACAATATCAGGTCTTCATTGACCTGCCAGAGAGATACAGATAGGAGAACTCCTCCTATCATCACAGAAGTAGTCCGGCTCTGCTTCACAAGCATCGCCATCACCTGAAACTCAACAAATTTGGTGGGTGTTCGGAACACCGTCCCGTAACGTGGGAGTGAGTGATCAACTCAGTGGAACAGTAAAGCATAGGTTAACATGTTATCAATTCAATCAAGCAGTAATGATAAAGCATTACAAATCAAACAATTCTAACTACTCTTATAAATGCAAGAATGAAGTGACATGATGCTGTATGCCCTTGCCAAACCACCCTCAAGCGACATCATCTTACGTTCGCGAATGCTTACTCCCTCAGTGCGCCACATCTACAAAGCACATGCGGTGCGATGATGCTCATGATTACCAAGTTTTTATTAGTCCATTTCAAACAGCAGTATTGGGAAACTAAGGTACCTCCCTTGTATCATTCCCAAACATGATCCATTCTAGGGTCGTCAATCCTAGTTATTCTCATACGATATTATGGTTTGAGAAGCGTAGTGAAGGCATCGCAAAGGGCTTGTCACCCGTCAGCGCGGATACAGATCTCACCGTATGCGGCTCAATTACTGGCCGTCAGCTCGAGTGCAGGTCTCACCGTACTTGGCTCAATCACTAGCCGTCAGCTCGAGTACAGGTCTCACCGTACTCGGCTCAACTCACACTCTAGTTATTGTGAAAGACTCGTCGCCAATCACAGACCCTTGGAGTGTACTCGATGATACTACGGAGGACTCGTCGCCCGTCAGCACGAGCACAGGTCTCACCGTACTCGGCTCTCGCCGTAAGTATCGACAGCTCGAATACAGTGTCCCATACCACCATATTCGGCTCACGAGTTTGGTTGCGCAATGGTCACTACGGGGAGGCACATGGCCCCAGCGTAGGCCGACAGCTCGACCACGGTGTCCCATACCACCATGCCCGGCTCATGCGTCTTAGCGGATCGAGGTACCATGGTTAAAGGGGTTTCACTGGTAAGTTTGGTACCCTAGGTTCAAGCAGTAGCGTCCAACAGGGTGAACATACATAAGGCAGCTCGGGTTACTTGATGAGCTCGACTAGCACGATCGCCCGTTGAGCTGCACGACATGAAGTGCATAAACAACTTCGTGTGGCCTAGCCACTGCCGACAGGTAACGCACGACTCGAGTTCGTCGAACACATCCCACGTGGCAAATGAATCTCAGCCACGAGTTCAATCCTATTACCGATTGCCTGGGCCATAATCATAGCCCCAAACACAATCAATTGCAGATATATAAAGCAGTAATGGATCAGGATTCAAATCATACAATCAAAGTCTAGTATTATCCGTTTAGGGCTGTCAGGGCTGTTGCACGCACTCGTTGCTCCGCTCCCCCATCACCCATGACGGATCATACAACGTAGATATAAATTTAAACATATGCATTACATAGTTAAAATCATAAAGCAGTTGAGCATGTTATGAATCACAACACAAGCATGAATTTGTACACGTTCAATCCTAATCACACAACTATCAAGGAGATCATACACATAGTTAAAAGAGGTTGAGAATCATATCTCAACACCCTTATACTTTACAATTTGCTAACTACTACTCATTCAGACATTTCAAGAAACACTTAAACAAACATACATCAACATACACGACATATGTCGATCACATAGGCATTAGGCCAAATCCTTTCACTAGGGAGTTGCCCCAATCATAACACGCGTACACCCACGACGGATAGTCATGGCAATCAGGAATCCAAGTCCCATATTCATTCAGTCATTCCCACAAACACTTGGGCCACACATTTTAGCACATATAGTGTATATTGGCCGTGGCGTGATTTAGGGCAAATCCTTTCGTCAAAGGGATATCGCCATTACAACAATCATATATCCATGACAATTAGTCATGGCGAACACGAATGAGAATTCTATACTCATTCAGCCATTTTCACAAGCACTTAGAATACACTATTCCAACATACATAGTGTATGTTAGCAAACATGTATTAGGGCGAACTCTTTCGCCAAGCGGTTATTTTATCCGCGTATACCATGATCATACACAAATAATCATGACAATTACATTTCCAAAATTTATACGTATACAGTATTTTCTAGAATACGCAATTTCAACATACATAGTGTTTACAAGTGAACATGTATTACGGCGATTCCTTTCGCCAAACTAGTATTTTATCCATATATAGTATAATCATACATTAATAAACATGTCAAACATTTCTCCAAAAAAAATACGTATACGGTATTTCTACGTATACCTAGAGTATGTGAAATTCCATATTCTACAATGTTAATCGAAACAGGAACGGAAAGCACTTTGTACATGTGCAATTGCATGCAGATCATGAATCTATCATTATCTGACATTGAAAGCGTTGAAAAACGTAACCTATACACCTAAAGTCCGCACCTTGTGTCGTAGAATCGTAACGGAGTTGATAGGTTTGCTAAGCTTTCATCTACGGCAGTTTGGCAACCTAGAGAACGAAATAGGTTAGCTATTTCACACCTACAACCACCCAAGCCCCAATCAGATTAGGGTTAGGGTTTCTTACCTAGAAACGATGCCGGAAACGCCGGAAAAATGTCTGGAAAGGGCGGTGCAGCCCGTGTGGTGGCAGGGAACGACGGCTGGGAGATTCTCCCACTTCTCCCTCACTCTCTCTCTTTTCCCTCTCTCAAATCCAAATTCGTATGGCTGCCATGAGAGAGGGTTTAAGGTCCTTATATAGTCTCAAAACTCACCAAAATAGACTCCTGTTCAAGGGTTACTGCTAATATAGGTAATTCGTCACTTTTCCAGCTCAAAAGAGAGGTTCTGGTGGCCCTCCTTGAGCCAAAGGTCGGACTTAAGCTCACAGACACCGGATCTATGTTCTATTAAGTTTTCATTTCAGTGGGATTTCCAGATCACGCGTGGCGGACCAGTTTCAGTTCAACGGTCAGTGGGCCACGATCCAAAATTCCAAGTACATGCAAATGTTCCTGAAATTTTTCCTGATCCGAGGGTGTAATTTGGTCTGATTCTGACGGTCAGGTTGCTTAATACTGATGCGCAAGCAAAAGGTGCCAGATCACTATTCCAGATATTTTATTTTCAAAAGGAATAGTGTTTTTCACACACCCTCGCTCCGGATCGAAACGAATGGTCGTGGGACATCAGTTGGACCTGATTTTTGAGATGATTGTCAAGCCCAGTGAGGCGGTCCTAGTTCCTTAGCTTCGTGTTAATCGGACTTCCGATGTGCGATCTAGACCTAATACGAAGTTTCGTTTCATTCCCGAGAGCAGCCGGGAAATGAGTTTGGTTCTAAACTTTAGGGTAACCTAGAGTCACTTGTTTTGCAAGTTTTGAGTCTTGCAGATCGTATTTAAAGCGATCCCAACGGATTTCATGGCTAATCGAGTTTGCACATAGTTAACTTTGTTAAATTTATAAAGGATTTAATCCTAATTGTTTTCTGGTTGAGATGGTACTTAGGCCTTTGCAGTTTGTATATAAAGTGATCCAAGTTTTACTACTTAGCTAGTTTAAGATAGTGTCTAGGGCGAAAGTGCTTTGAAAAATTGAAAGCACAAGGTAGTGAAGGGTGGGATTTTGAAGAAAATTGTTTAAAAGGGATCTGAGGCTTTAATTGAGCGTTGGGAAGTTAATCAGGTGTTAGATTGACCCAATGCCTAAGGATGTCTAATCCCAGGTTGGCAAAAATCCGGGATGTTACATTTGGTGAGCCGTTTGCTCGCCCACCTGAATATGGCCCCCGGACAGATGATTCCCAATGAGCGAAGGGCTCTAATTAGCTCCGCGGTGCTATGGTCCGAGCTAGAGCTGCTCGAGCTAACTGTTGAAGAGTTCTTCCACCTGTACCAACTAAAGCCGAACAAGTTGCAACCTGGCTGGTACTATCTCTCCGCTTAGCGAGGACTGGAGGGGGCCTTATTACAGACCCTCCGTCGTCCAACAAGAATTGGAGGGATAAGTGGTTATGGGCCTCTGGGTGTTGGGAGGTAGCCGACCTATCTCTGGCCTCGGAACAACACTTGGTCCCCACGGCATTTTCCGATTCAAGTAAGTATTCCTCGGATGTAGTTGTTTGTTAGCTCATCCTTGGTTACTCGTTCTTCGAAGTTTTCTGATTTTTGTTTGTACATCTTTTGTTGTAGTTATTCCCAAGCACGCTCCTTTGCTCGACAGTGGGTCACTTGCTCGGATCAGAGGGGCGAAAGTGCTAGGGGAAGAGAAAAGATCTTGGAGAGTACTTTTCCAACCTGAGCTACTCCTAAAATCGGGCTTGGACCTCGCCTTCACCGGTAAGAAATTCGGTAAGACTTCCGGCCAAGCTTCGGAACTTAGAAATCTTTGTAGATTTTCTGAACTGATTTCCTTCGTGTTTTTTATGCAGAGATGTTTGAGGCTCGTCCCCTGCTCAGGCATCCCTCCAAGCTTTAAGCACCCTCCTGGGAGGAGCTAGGGGGGACGAAGAGTGTAACGACCCGTAAATTTCCGTACAAGGGTTCGAGTATCACCTCGACCAGAAATCACTTAGGATTAAATCCTTTAGAAATTTAATAAAGTTAACTAAGTGCTAAACTAGATTAGCCATGAAATTCGGTGGAATCGCTTTAAATACGATCTGCAAGACCCAAAACTTATAGAATCATTGACGCTAGGTTACCCTAAAGTCTAGGATCAAACTCATTACCCGACTGCTCTCGGGAACGAATTGAAACTCCGTATCAGGTCTAGACCGCACATCGGGAGTCTGAATAATACGAAGTTAAGGAATCAGGACCGTCTCGCTGGGCTTGACAACCATCTCGGAAATCAAGTCCAGACGGTGTCCCACGGCCGTTCGCTCGAGTCCGGAGCGAGGGAGTGTAAAAACTCCTGTTTTCTTTACAAAATAAATATCTTGAATAGTGATCTAGCACGTATCGCTTGCATACAGTTTATAAGCAGCCAGACCGTCAGAATCTGACCCAAATACACCCTCGGATTATGAAAAATTTCAGGAACATTTACATGTACTTGAAATTTCGGATCGAGGCCCACTGACCGTTGAACTGAAAATGGTCCGCCACGCGTGATCTGGGATTCCGACCGAGACGAAAACATAACCCCATGTAGATCCAAGGTTAGAGAGCTTAAGTCCAACGTTTGGCTCAAGGAGGGCCGTCAGAAACCCTCTTTTGAACTGGAACAATGCCGATTTGATTATAAAGTATACCTTGAACATAAGTCTATTCCAGAGACTTTTTAGGCTATATAAGGGCCTTAGAACACCCTCTCTCAAAGCCATACGAATTTGAAGAAAACCCTAGAGAGAGAAGTGAGAAGAAAAGAGAGTAAAAGAGTGAGAGAAGTGGGAGAATCTCCCTATTGTTGTTTCCTCTCCCTACCCTAGCTCCACCACACCGATCTTGCCACTTTCCCGGGGATACCGACTCCGTTTCTATGTAAGGAACCCTAACCCTAACCTGTTTTGGAGTTGTGAAGGGTGTGGGTTATGAAATAGCTAACCTATTTCATGCTTAGGTTGCCGTTGTGCCTTAGACAAAGCGAGGGTGAACGAACTGACTCCGTTACGCGTTTATCGGCGTAAGGTGTGGACTTTAGGTGTATAGGTTATGGTTTTCAACGCTTTCAATGTCAGATAATGATAGATTCATGATCTGCATGCAATTGCACATGTACAAAGTGCTGTCTGTTTTCCGTTTCGATTAAAGATGAAAATATGGAATTCTACATACTCTAGGTATTTGTAGAAAGTACCGTATCCGTACAAATTGTAGAAATGTGTTTGACATGATTATTGTTGTTGTATGAATATATAATATGTGGATAAATTACTTGTTTGGCGAAATGACTCGCCCTATACATGTTTTGCTCATATACACTATGTATGTTGAAATTGTGTATTCTAGCAAGTATCGTATATGTATAAATTTTGGAGATGTATTTGTTATGATTATTTGCTGTATGAATATATTATACATGGATAAATACTTGGCGAAAGGATAGCCCTAATACATGTTTTGCTAACATACACCATGTATGTTGTAATAGTGTATTCTAAGTGGTTTGTGTAAATGACTGAATGAGTATAGAATTCTCATTCGTGCTCGCCATGACTAATTGTCATGGATAATTGATTGTTGTATTGGCGATACCCCTTTGACGAAAGGATTTGCCCTAAATCACGCCACGGCCAATATACACTATATATGTTAAAATGTGTGGCCCAGTGTTTGTGGGAATAACTGAATGAATATGGAACTTGGATTCCTACTTCCATGACTATCCGTCGTGGGTGTACGCATGTTATGTTTTGGGGGCAACTCCCTAGTGAAAGGATTTGGCCTAATACCTATGTGATCAACATATGTCATGTATGTTGATGTATGTAATCTAAAGTGTTTGTTGAAATGTCTGAATGAAGTAGTAGTAGTTAGTAAATTGTAATGTATAAGGGTGTGAGATATGATTCTCAACTCTTTAACTATGTGTATGATTTCCTTGGATAGCTGTGTGATTAGGAATTGAATATGTACAAACTCATGCTTGTGTTGTGCTTCATAACATGTTCAACTGCTTTTATGATTTTATCTATGTAAGGCATATGTTTAAATTCATATTTACGTTGTATGATCCGTCATGGGATGGGGGAGTGGAGCAACGAGTGCGTGCAAAGCCTTGGCAGCCCTAAACGGACAATACCAGGCCTTGATTGTATGAGTTGAATCTTGATCCACTACTGCTTTTATCTATCTGCAATTGATGTGTTTGGGGCTATGATTATAGTCCAGATAATCGGTACAAAATTGGATGCGTGGCTGAGTTTCATTTGCCACGTGAGATGTGTTCGACGAACCCGAGTCGTACTTCGGTTAGCAGCATAGTGGTTGGCCACACGAAGTGCTTATGCACTTCATATCGTTCAACTTGTTGTGCACACTCGGCTAGCCGAGCTCGTCAAGTAACCCGATCTGTCTAATGTATGTTCACCATATTTGGACGCTACTGCTTGAACCTAGGGTACCAAACTTACCAGTGAAATCCCGTTAACCATGGTACCTCGATCCGCTAAGACTCATGAGCCGGACATGGTGGTATGGGACACCGTGGTCGAGCTGTCGGCCTACGCTGGGGCCACGTGCCTCCCCGTAGTGTCCAGTGAGCAACCAAACTCGTGAGCCGATTATGGTGGTATGGGACACTATATTCGAGCTGTCGACACCTACGGCGAGAGCCGAATACGGTGAGACATGTATTCGTGCTGACGGGCGACGAGTCCTCCGTAGTGTCTTCGAGTATACTTTAAGGTCTGTGATTGACGACGAGCCCTTCACAGCAACTAGAGTATGAGTTGAGCCGAGTACGGTGAGATCTGTATTCGAGCTAACGGCCAGCGATTGAGCCGAGTACGGTGAGACCTGTATTCGAGCTGACGGCCAGCAATTTAGCCGCATACGGTGAGATCTGTATCCGTGCTGACGGGTGACGAGCCCTTTGTGATGCATTCGCTATGCCTCTCAAACCATAATATCGTATGAGATTAACTAGGACTGACGACCCTAGAATGGATCATGTTTGGGAATTATATAAGGGAGGTACCTTAGTTTCCCAATACTGCTGTTTGAAATAGACTAATAATTACTCGGTAATCATGCTCATCATCGCACTGCATGTGCCTAGTAGATGTGGAGCACTGAGGGAGGTATGCATTCGCGAACGTAAGATGATGTCGCAATAGGGTGGTTTGGCAAGGGCATTCATCATGTCATTTCATACTTGCATTTAATAAGAGAAGTTAAACTTGTTTGATTATACTGCTTTATCATTACTGCTTGATTGGATTGATAACATGTTAACCTATGTTTTATTGTTCCACTGAGTTAGCTACTCACTCCCACGTTACGGGACGGTGTTATACACACCAACCAGACTCTGTCACAGGTATAGACGGCACGTCAGTTCAGGAGGCAGAGCCCGATTACGATGAGGACCAGGATGAGTTCTCATTCATGCAGTACTCTGACGGTTTTGCTTAGGCCGACTGCATCGCGGGGATTTCAGGACTTATCTTTTAGATTGTATTTTGACTTTTATACTCAGAAACAGTACATGTATATGGGTACTCAGTTAGTATTCATACTCTGAAGTTCATGAAGATTTTGTTTCCTTACATACCTTATATATACAATTTCAGTCTTCCGCTTGCCTTTATACAATTGAACTGGAGTATGAATTACTGTTTGGGTATAATCTCACTCATGTTTATTGCTCTAACTCAGACAACATTTAACCATCATTATTTATGTTGCATAAGTGATGCGTTGGAACTCGAGAGTTGAGTTCATACTCGACCCCCGAATTTCAGGGTGTTACAAAGAGGAAGAGGTAGAAGATCTCTTCCAAGAGGAAGGGGAAGGTCTGCCCCTCTTGCCCTGTCGTGATGGAGTGGAAGGAGAGGGAAAGGAGGTGGAGCCCTCCTCTGAGGCTGCTAGAACAGTGGGATAGTTGTTCCTGCCGAGGCACAAGAACCTCCCGAGCTTTCCACAGAAGCTCGGTCTTCAGGGGCAGAGGAGATAGCTCGCCCTCCGGGAGCCCAAGAGGAGCGAGATAAGAGTTTCTGCCGAACCGTCGAGGATATCCTTCCTTGGGCAAAGCAGCACATGCCCGATGCGGAGTTCGACAACATGTTCTACTCCCCAATGGAACCGGCCCTTACATACGCAATGACAAGCCTCCTTAGGGTAAGTTCGTCTTCCAACGCTAGGTCGATATTGGTTTTCTGTTGCTCATTTTTCACATAACTTTTCTATCTTGCGACTCGTCCCGCGCATACTGAAGGGTACGTATGATGTTTGCAACTGGTCGAGTACCGACCAAAATTTGTAATTTTTCAAATGATTTTAAAATTTAAGCAAATAAGCTATCAAATATATGTACATTATGATACACCAAAGCATGCAAATTCAATTTAAATCACATTTACGATTGGTCTTAGGAACCTTCGACTGGTCGTAACTCTAACGGATATTTGAAATAAAGAGCGCGATTTTTGAAAGTCGTTCCACGACGGGTCTTAGGGAACCTACGACCGGTCGTGGGTCACCTACGACTGGTCGTAGGACCATAGAATTGCTTGCTGGACTTTAAGTCGTAAACGTACGACTGGTCAAGATCGAGTCGAAGTCACTCCTACGACCGGTCGAAGGACCACCAGGACTGGTCGTAGGTGTACCAAAAAATTTCAAAAAATCTCAACAACTTAGGACTGGTCGTAGGTGTACCAAAAAATTTCAAAAATTCTCAACAACTTAGGACTGGTCGTGGAATTTCTTGGACTGGTCGAATCAATGCCAGGACTGGTCGAACAGGGGCTAAGATTGGTCTTAGAACAGACCAAAAACCTATTAAAGATATAATAGAGTTATGTATCCAAAATGACCTACTCTAAGGTCAACCTAATGGTCATTCAAACCTGAAACATGTCGTATGGACATTGAACTTCAACCATTCAACGAATGTAGACATTGAACCTTATCAAGCTTGAGATCTTAAACTTGTTGTAGCTTTAATCTTAAAATCTTCATCAGCTTGAAAACTACTTCATGCGTTGCTCTTGAGTCTTGAAGTTGTTTCTTCAGTCTTGAACTTCAACATTGTAGCTTTGAACATTGATAGGATGATGAAGTACACTTTGTATTTCTTGAAGACATCCAATGTCATGAAGTGTTGATGCAGTGTCTTGAACACATATAAATCACCATATAAACACAAGACACAGATAGATGTTTTGACACATCAAAATTTGACAACCAAAGGAGCATGAGACCATAGCACTTACAGCGTGCTGAGTTCGCTCAGCTACGGGAGCAGGTTGGCGAGGCCAACCAAAAGATCGCCCAATCAGAAGCTAGGGCCTTGACTACGGAAGCCGAGCTGGAGGCCGTGAGGAAGCTTCTCGAGGAGGCTTCTGCGAAGGAGGTCGAGCTGACGGTGAGGCTGGAGGAAGCCAAGGTGAAGCTTTGGGAGTCGGGGAAGAAGCTGGTGGAGACCGAGGTGAAGATCGAGAACCTAAATGTGGGAACTCAAGTTGCTCTCACTCATGCTAGGGAGGAAGCCGTTAAGGAGTTGGAATCTTCCCAGACGTACATAGAGGATAAAAATGCCCTCTACCGCCAAGGCTATGCCAAATGCGTCGAGGTCATGAAGGAGACCTTTCCAGAGCTGGATCTCTCCAGTTTTGACGAGTCTGAATGTCATCACACCATGATAACCTAGGAAATGGTGCCATCCATGATCGGAATCTGGCGTATGGACGCCAGGAGCAGAGAATGGGGTACTACGGAGGCTGTCGGCACCGGATTAGGCGATCGGGATTCCAGCGAATACGATTTTTGGATTTGGGGCGTGACAGAAGTTGGTATCAGAGCATAACTTGGGAATACCTAAGGATAACATCACATATCTACTGATATCTACCCTGGACTCTGTGATTGTTGAGAACCTAGAATAATTAGATCCCCGAGTTTGAATAACTTAGAGGTTTTCTGATATAGCTCTCTATCGATGAAATTATAAGGTTGCATAGTATTCCCATTTCGATCGTTTCTGATTCGGGATCCGAGGATTAACATGGTTCACCATTCTGTTAAGGAGGCGTCTTGGGGACGCAAAGCTGAGATTAGAGAGCGCTATCTTCATCCTTTAGTAGATTGATTGTGCCTTGACTTATATACTTGATGATATTTCCTCTTCCCTTGTCTGTTCTGTAAATTTCGAGAATGAAATTTTTATTAGGATGGGAGAACTGTAAGACCCGTATCCTAGCCCATACCGTTCCGTAGGCTTCCGCGGTCCTCCCGATCGAATTCTGGCGACCCGCGGTATATTATCGGCATTTGCGTGCAATATTAAGTCATGTCCTGTCGATCTGAGTCAGCTCAACCCGATACCTATACCATTGCGACCGCACCGACGCCGCGATTCTAACGTCGCGTCTCGTGCGTCAATGCGACGCTTAGATCATGAGATGTAGCTCGCGCATTGTAATAGTTGTGGACCACACATTTGCAGGGCCCACGTATCACAATGACACCATTTCCTAGGTTATCATGGGGTGATGTCATCACCCCATGCCAAGTAATAAATACTTACAAGCATTTATGGCACTTATTTCTCCATAAGTCAACACCCTCCCTTACCAAGCAATTAATGATGGCCTTACATCATTAATTCAAGCCATGATTTTTCCTCTCTCTCCTATCTCCTTCATCTCTCTCTTCCCTTTTTCATTCTCCATTTCCACCATTGTAGCAAGACCTTAGACATCCCAAGCTCTCCAAGATTCCCAACCCTTTCTCACTTTAGATTCCCCATATTCTGCCATAAAAAAAACTCATCTCCACCATTGAAGTAGCCCCATTGGAGCTTTAGAGCATTAGGGAGGAATAAGGAAGGTGGGTGCTTCTCCTTCTCTCTCTTTCTTTTATTTTTTTTTAATCTTTTTTTATGTTGCTGATGAGGTGTAGCCCACCTTGATGGTAATCCACGTTGTCCATGTGGGACCCACCTAGAATGAGTTTTATTCACACCGTCCAGAATCCCTTGATGCTGGACACGTAGTGAGGGGTGACAGACAGTGGGATGCACGTCTGGACGTGCCATGTGAAGACAAAAATATCAGCTTGGTTAAAAGCTTTTGGGTGGGCTGCTCATGGAGGCCCCACCTTGAAGTGTGGGTGTAATCCACGCCGTCCATTCCATCTCCTAGCTCATTTTAGGCGTCGAGCCAAAATATGAGCCCAATCTGATTTACTAGTGGGCCATACCATAGAAAACATCATTCTTACTATTGAAAACCCACCTTGATGTACTACTTGTCAAAACATATGGATATTGGGCTCTTTTGGACGGTATCGAGCCATGGAATCCAATGGATGGAGTGGATTCACCTGAAGCGGGCCCCACATGGGAAAAACCTTAGAAAAACTCTTTTATATATATATAATATATTATATATATATTATATATATATAATATATATATATATATATATATGAGAGGCAGCCGGTGCTGCTGCTGGCGCCAGAGGACGCTGCACAGCATCCTACTGCGCTCCTGCATTGGGCGTGAATGCCAGGGACATGGGTCCCACTTGTAGGCCCCACCGTGACGTGTGTTGTTCATCAACACCGTGAATTTGTGGGGTGGGTCCCCTTTGGGACAGTGGACCCCCCAAAAATCAGCAGTACCCAGGGCTCAGGTGGCCCACATCACAAGAAATAGTGAGAGTTGCACATCTGCCATTAAAATCCTTTTTGGATCTCTCGTTAGCTGTGGATCATTACGAAATTTGTTTTTTTTTTTTTCAGCTGGGTCTACGTGACCTTATTAACAGATTGGATGGAGATAAACGTTATGGTGGGGCCCACATGGGACCCACTGATGTATGTACTGTATCCCACCCGTCTAGGGGAGTGGGACGGCTGGTGTACTCACTCCAGCTACATAACTGCTGGAGTGGCGTCGCCAAGTTTTGTGGCCCCACCTGCATCATCCACCCCGTCCATCTATGGGACCCACCTTTAATGCATGCGATTTATACCACCCTGTCCATCTATGGACCCCACCATGATGAGCGTGTGAGATTCACACCATCCATGTTGGGACGGTGAGACCCACTTGATACACGTGCCTTATATCCACCATGTCCAATTGCGTGGGACGGTGGTATATCTCACCTATTGTAAATATAATAATATTATATTATATATACAGTGGTATATCTCACCTGCTGCATATAATAATAATTATATAGCATAATAATATATATGTTTTATACATATACTATATATGTGGTGGGTCCCACGTGGGAACCCACCTTGGTGGATGTATTTCAGATCCACTCCGTCCAGGAAGTGCTGGACGGTGCTGGGGCAACGTTTGGGTGGCGCTGTGGCTACACCGTAATGTATTTGTCCCATCCACACCGTCCAGATGGTGCTGGACAATGTTGGATGTTGTCCAATATTTGGACAGTGCAGATTTACATGGAAAATGTTTGGACGGTACTGATTTACCTGGGCAATGTTTGTATAGTGCTGATTATCATACACATGTTGCACCTGCGACTATTGAAATGATTTTAGAAGTAGTCCTACTCTCACCCACATCATAGTGGGACCCACCGTGATATATATGTTGTATATTCATGCAGTCCATTCATGTGGCCCCCACATAATGTATGTGTTGTATCTACCCCGTCCATCATTTTGACGTGGGCCACGCCTTGATGTACTTATTGTATCCACATCGTCCATCCCTAGACGTGGGGCCCTCCTTGGCGATGTATCTGCCGCACCGTCCAGTATGGGACAGTGGGCCTACCATGATGTACGTGTTTAATTGATGGGGCCCACTTGTTGTATTTATGGCCCACGTGTCGCGGCCCATCGTTATGTATTTGTGGCCCGTTTAGTGAGGCCCATTGGTGCGGCCCGTGGATGCGGTCCGCTTGATGTAATGCGGCCCACTTGATGTATATGGGGCCCATGTTTAAGGCCCAATATGATGTATACCTGACCCATGTGTTGGGGCCCGATGTGATGTATTTATGGCCCATGTGCCGAGGCCCATCGTGATGTATATGCAGTCCATGAGTGAGGCCCATAGTGATGTGTATTAAGTCCTTGTGTGAGGCCATGGGCCCACTATACGTTTGACTCTAGGTGAGCAACTCCTTGGGAGCAATGTTGGTTAAATGGCCACATTGTTGGGCAATGATGGTTTAATGTCCACATTGTGACCTTCTCGTAGGCCTTGATCGGCCGCTCATCGAGGCCGATTCCGATTGTCGATTCCAATTAACGTGTTCAATTTACCGATTCTGATTATTGATCGATCCCGATTGTCGTGACTGATTTTTCAATTCTGATTATTGATCGATCCCGATTGTCGTGACCGATTTGCCGATTCTGATTATCGATCGATCCCGATTGTCGTGGCCGATTGTTGATTCCGATTGACGTGACCGATTTACCGATTCTGATTATCGATTGATTCCGATTATCATGACCGATTGCAGATTCTAATTGACGTGACCGATTTGCCGACTCTGATTATCGATCGATCCCGATTGTCGTGACCGATTTTTCGATTCTGATTATCGATCTATCCCGATTGTCGATTCCGATTGACGTGACCGATTTGCCGACTCTGATTATCGATTGATCCCGATTGTCGTGATCGATTGCCGATTCTGATATCGATCGATTTCGATTGTCGTGGCCGATTACCGATTCCGATTGACTTGACCGATTTGCCGACTCTGGTTATCGATCAATCCCGATTGTCGTGACCGATTTGTCGATTCTGATTATCGATCGATCCCGATTATTGGGGCCAAGTATCGAGGCCGACTCCGATTGTCGAGACCTATATGGTGTATATGCGACTCGTAGTTGAGGCCCATTGTGATGTATATTCGGCCCATGTTTTAAGCCTAATGTGATGAATATGAGGTCTATTTGATGAGGCCCGTCGTGATGCATTAGAGGGTCAGGCGATGGAGCCCATTGTAATGTATGTTAGGCCCACGTGAAAGGCCCATCGTGATGTGTATTAAGCTCTTTAATGAGGCCCATGGTGTTGTATATTTGGCCCTTATGTGAGGCCATGGGTCCACTATATGTTAGGATCTATGAGGACCATTCCTTGGGGGCAATGTTGGTTAAATGTCCACATTGTAGAGGTCGATTGTCGATGTCAGTTATTGATACCGATTTTGAGTATGTGACAACATAGCATCATGATACATGCCCATACGCATCATCTGCATGTTTGTTATGAGATGTGGTTGATCATTGCATATGTCAGTAAGCATGTTGTTATGAGACTCCCTGATAGGCGGAGGTTATCTCACATGAGCGCACGGTATGTGCAAGATTGATGCATGACTGGATTGTATGACTCATGCATCTTGTATTATGATTACTGTACGCCCTAGCGACATCAGGGTCGTAGCCTCCACAGTCATATCGTGGATAGCCAGACGGGGCACCGAAAATTTGTTTTAGCATCGGGCTGCCATAGATGGCTCTGGGTGAAAATTCTTAAACCTTCTTGGTACCAGAGGACGCCCCAACGTCGAGACCGAGTGGATACATGAGCGCCCAAGTGCCGAATACCAGGAGGTCGCGTCTCCCACTGTGTCGTGTTTGGTGGGAGGGGGGTGTGGCCTTACCCGCCCGAGCATAAGGGGCATTGCTAGGTTGAGTCTGACCAGGTCGAGGATTGGGTCCGCTACCAACGTGCCGAATAAGTATTGTCGGACTATTGGTCAGGCGGATAGTGAGGTTTCTTACGCTCACTTGGACTGTGCGGCTGGGAGAACGGCAGTGCCATTTGGAGTGTACTAAACCCCGGTGATGATCCCAGAGATGAACAGTACTGATATGTGGACTTATTGGGCAGGAGTTGCATACTCATTCATTCATTCATTCACTATCCACTCGGGCTGGTGGTGCGCAACTATTTGTTATGTGTACCTTCGCAATGGCCAAGATTTTGATTGGGGCGCGCGACTAATCTGAGATCAGGAGTTTACCACATCGAGTCTGACTATCCAAATTTATGTATGAGACTGGTTTGGATAGAAGTCCCTTGTGATGGACCCCATAGCCTGTGATACTACGTACTATCGTCCCGACTTCACACTCCAGCATGGTCATTCCATTCGCACCGCATATTACATTACATTCGCGGCATATGACATTTTGAGTTATTTGTGTTTCTGTACTTATATGGTCTAGATACAACATCTGATATTAAAATCTTTATGACTCCTCATTTGTATAGTTGATCTGTATCGCGTATTCTGATATTATTCCTCATTTGTATAGTTGATCTGTATCGCGTATTCTGATATTATTCCTCAATTGTATAGTTGATCTACATCGCTTATTCTGATATTATTCCTCATTTGTATAGTTGATCTGTATTGCGTATTCTGATATTGCTTTACTCATGGACTTGTCAGTATTTTCGCTTACTCTGATAACGTATGATTCATGGCCTTACACCTTTTTCGACATTGTGTGATTATGACATTGCATTGAATACTTGGCACTTACCTTGTGCACACACTTACAGCACCCTCTAAGCTTTCTATAAGCTTATGCATGATAGATGCGTGCAGGTGATGTTAAGTTGCAGCAGTGTTAAGCTTGGAGCGTGCGGCGGTCTTCTGGAGCTTGATTTTCGATTTATGTATTTCCTTTCAGCATTGTACTCAAATGATTATATTAGTGGATATGTAATTATAATGTTGCCTTTATGATTTGGGTATACTTGTGGTTATGCTTATTATGAGTTAAATGTATATTGAAAAATCCTCCTTTTAGGATCCCAAGATCGAAATTTGGTGTATGGATGCCAGGAGCCGAGAATGGGGTACTACGAAGGCTGTCGGCACCGAATTCGGCGATCGGGATTCCAGTGAATCCGATTTCCGGATTTGGGGCATGACACTGAATCTAACTCCGACACATCGGGCGATGGAGCAGCTCTTGAGCAGCCCCTCGAGGCCTGAGGATCGGATTAATTTTGCAAAGTAGTATTTCCTTGGCTTTGTAATACCTTTCCTTGGCTCTTTCCCTTTTTCTTCTTTTTCGTTAATGTCGACTGGTGTAAATGTGCCCTCAGGGGCTTAACTGATGTAAACACGCCCTTCGGGGTTTTATCAATGAAAATGTCTCTATTTTTTGGAACGATCTTCCTTGTTGCAGAGAGTTTTCTTTTTGTTATAAGTTTAGCAGATCTTACTCAATTCTGATCGGGTAGATTGGGATTGAGTCAGATAGGTTGTGCGTAGGTTGGGCCTGACAAGTAGGAGTTAGGTCAGGTATTGGTCGAATCTTGGTCAGATCTTGGTCAGATCTGACAGGTTGGATATAATTCGGACCTTGAGAAGATCTTGGTCAGATCCAGCTGGTCGGAACTAGATCGAACATTGATCGCACATAGGGCTAACCTTTGATTGGTTTTGATAGAAGCAGTAGATTGAAGTAGAAATCATGCTGAAGCAGAGCTTTATTATCATTAACTTTGAAGTTGATCGATAGACAATAGACTTCACGCTAATCAGCTAAGGATAATAAATCTTGAGATGCAGCATTATAAAGATGTGACTAGAGTTGACCGTCCAATTCTTTCCAATCGGTATGAGCCAGGTCGGCCTGTACTTGTCACTATGGGTCCCTCCCAGTTCGGGCCTAACGTTCCCAACCCTGGTTCCTTGGTATTTTGGAAGGTCCTTCTAAGGACTAAGATGCTGGCTCGAAATCTTCTGATTTTTACCCTGACGTTGTAAAAACGCGTTACTTGTTGCTGACGGATGGCGATTCGAACTCGAGCTTGCTCTATCCTTTCTTCGAGAAGGTCGAGACTCAATGTCATTAGCTCAGTATTGACTTGTTCATTGAAAGATTCTGTCCGAGCTGTAGGTAGCCCGATTTCTACTGGGGTGACCGCTTTCGCTCCATAAGATAGGGAAAAGGGTGTTTCTATAGTGGCTGTTCGGGTGGTAGTTCGATATGCCCAGAGGACCTTAGGGAGTTCCTTAGCCCATACCCCTTTAGCATTCTCGAGCTTAGTGCGGAGGTGATACTTGATAATTTTGTTGATTACTTCGACTTGTCCATTAGCCTGCGGATGCCACGACGAGGAATAGACGTTGTGGACTCCAAGGTTGTCGCACATCCCCTAGAATTGCTTGTTATTGAATTGCTTCCCGTTGTTGGAGATGATGGTCTGAGGAACTTCGAATTTGTATATGATGTTCTTCCAGACGAAGTTTGTGATCTTCTGCTCAGTTATTTTGGTTAAGGGTTCAACTTCAGCCCACTTTGTGAGTTGTCGACCGCTACTACGATGAACTTGGTCTAACGTTTACCAGTTGGGAGAGGACCAATGATGTTGATTCCCCACTGAGCAAACAACCATGGTCTAGTCATCGGAGCGAGTTCTTCTGGTGGCTGCCGAGGTATGTTCGTGAAGCTTTGGCACTTGTCACACTTCTGAGCGAATTACCGAGATATCAGTTTGGATGGTCGGTCAGTAATAACCCCGTAGGATCACTTTGTGGGCCAAAGCTCTACCTCCAGAGTGGTTTCTACAAATCCCCTTATGGATCTCTCTTAGAATGTACTTCTTCTGGTCGGAAGCATCTGAGGTAGGGGAGATAGAAACCTTTCCTGTAAAGGATATTGTTGAGTATGGTGTATCGGGCAACTTTAGTTCGTAACCGGCATGCCTCCATTTGATCTTTGGGTAACTTGTTCTCTTTGAGATAGTCGATGATTGGATCCATCCAAGTTGGTTCCGAGCTTACTGGAAGTATCGTGGCGAGGTCAGCCTCGTCAATGCTGGGTCACGCAAGGAACTCAATCGGGACAAATCTCGGAATATCGTCCTCGTCTGCAGTGGTTAGTTTTGTCAACATGTCGACTTTAGAATTATTGGCCCGAGGGATCAAGGCCACATTGCATTTGTGAAACTTTTTAATCAATTTTTTGGCCTTCCGTAGATATGCTTTTAAGCGTTCCTTCTTGGCCTGGTATGCTTCAGCTATTTGATTGACAACCAATTGGGAGTCGCTGAAGACTTCAAGATGCTGGGCTCCCATGTTGGCTACCAGTTTAAGTCCGACGAGCAAGGCTTTGCATTTCGTTGTATTGTTGGAGGCTTGAAATTCTAATCATAAGGCATATTGCATGCATGTACTGTTTGGGGTCTTCAAGACTATCCCTGCCCTACTTGCCTTAGAGTTGGATGAGCTATCAACGTAGAGCGTCCACCGGGGCGGGTCGGGAATAGCCTAGGTGTTGGACTGTGCGATGTTACACCTGGGAAGAGCTCCAACCTAGGTAGGTCGGCAGATAACTCGGGTGTAGGAGTTAGCTTGACTATAAAGTCAGCCACTGCCTGGCCTTTGATGGCTTCTCGGGGCTGATATTTGATGTCGAACTCACTTAACTCAATAGCCCACTTGGTCAGCTGTCCCAAAGCTTTGGATTTTTGGAGTACTTGACATAGTGGTTGATTGGTTAGGACAATGATGGTGTGAGCTTGGAAGTACGGTCGTAAATGTCTAGAGGAGACAACCAAAGACATTGTTAGTTTTTCTAGTGTCGAATACCTTATTTTGGCTGAAACTAGGGCTTTGCTGATGTAATATACCGAGAGTTGTTTTTCCTCGTGTTCTCTAATTAAAGCCGAGTTGACCATTGCGTCAGAAACAACCAAGTATAACAGTAGGGACTCCCCTTACTCGAGTTTAAAGACCAATGAGGGCCACCCTAGATATTATTTGAGCTACTAGAAGGCCACCTCACATTCTTCTGTCCAGTCTACTACTTGTTTCCCTTTCAACCGTTTGAAGAAAGGGAGACACTTGTCTGTAGCTCGGGACACGAAACGATTAAGGGCAGCGATCCTCCCCGTGAGACGCTGAATATCTTTGGTCATTTTTGGTGATTATATATCAAGGAGAGCCTTGATCTTCTTGGGGTTCGCTTCAATTCCCCGTTGGCTGACTAAGAAGTTGAAGAACTTTTCCGAGCTAACCCTGAAGGTACATTTACTCGGGTTTAGCTTCATTCGGTACTTGTGAAGAATGAGGAACATTTCCTCAAGGTCAGCGATATGGTCCATAACTTTGATGCTCTTGATAAGCATATTGTTGATATAAACTTCCATCGTTCACTCTTTCCGTCGGGCGAACATCTTGTTGACCAATCGCTAATAAGTAGCACCTGCATTTTTCAATCCAAAAGGCATGACTCGGTAACAATAAAGCCCTTTGTCGGTGACAAAGGTGGTTTTTGTTTTATCATGTGGATGCATTACAATTTGATTATAACCAAAGTATGTGTTCATGAAACTTAGTAGCTCATGCCCAGTCGTGCTGTCTACCAGTTGGTCGATCTGGGGGAGAGGAAAGCTGTCTTTGAGACAAGCCTTATTCAGGTCTGTATAGTCCACACAGACCCACCATTTTTCATTTTCTTTCTTTACCAGCACGATGTTTGTTATCCAGTCTGGATAGTAAACCTCCTCGATGAATCTGGCCTTGAGGAGCTTGTCGACTTCTTCACCAATCACTGTGTATCTTTTGGGACCTAGCACACAATGCTTTTGCCGAATTGGTCAGTGCGAAGGGTCGATGTTGAACTGGTGTACGATCACCTTGGAGTTGATGCCAGTCATGTCTTCATGAGACCATGCGAAGAAGTCCACATAACATCGAAGGAGAGGTATCATGTTGTCCCATAATGGTGCCGTTAGGGATGACCTAATTTGGATGGTTCGAGAGGGAATAGACTCGTCCAGTGGGACGGGAACACGGTCTTTCATCGGGCGACCTCTCTCATCGGAGTCCTCACGTGTATCCAGAGAGGTATCAGTTACTGATTGATCTTCAGGAGGACCTAGAGAAGTGACAGTCATCGTTTATAGCGGAGCTTTCAGTGCCATTGCATAGCACTGTCAAGTGTCGTGTTGGTCGCACTTCACTGACCCGATCCCTTGCTCGGTCAGGAACTTCATGGCTAGGTGGTACGTCGAGACCATAGCTCGCAGGGCATTCAGGGATGGTCGGCCAAGGATCACATTATAATTGTCGGACAATCTACCACCAGGAAGTCGATCATTTTGGTGGTTTGGTTCTGTCCATCTTCACCGTAAGCGGGAACTGAATTGCTCATTCGGGTATGACCTTACAACCAGAGAAGCCGAGCAACGGGTTTTAACAGGTCGAAGTAAAGACCGATGAACTCCCATCCTTATCGAAATCCTAGGCGAAGAAAACATCGGCGGACGATCCGATGTCGACGAGGATTCAGAACACCTTCCGATTAGCTATGGTCAAGGTGACCACATGTGCATCATCGTGTGGGTGGTGGATTCCTCGGGCATCTTCTCAGTGAAGGTCAGGCTGTGGTTGTCCACTTTCTACTCTTTTGAGGGTCGTCTGATCTATAGAACTTCACCCTCGGGGCAACCAATGCTTCTGGCATGAACCTTCCGAGCATTGTTTGAGTCTCCTCCGCTTCTGTGGCCTCCGAAGATAATACGGATCTCTGCAGTCGGTTCATTGTTGACGGGCTGATCATCTTTCGTCACGACCCGATCTCTCCTATGGTTGACGTACTCTCCGAGATAGCTGCTACGGATGAGTGCCTCGATCTCTTGTTTGAAATTAAAGCAATCACTGGTGTCATGTCCATAATCCCGATGAAAGTAGCAATACTTGATCTTACTTTTGTTTCTGGGGTCGGACTTCAATTTGTTCGGCCAGTTGAGGAGACGCTTGTCCTAAATTTCTATCAGGACTTATTCAGGAGTTTTGTTGAGAGGAGTGTAAGTTTTAAACTTATTGTCGGGTCGTTTGCTCCAGCGACAATTGTCCCGAGATTAGTCGTCCTTCCTTTTCTTGTTCGAATTGGCCAAGCTTGGCTCTGCCTTTGCCTGTCACTCTTTGGTTGGAGAAACTTTGTTCTGGACGGCCTCTCATATGATCCGAGATTCCTCAACATTAGTGTACTTCTGCAACCTGTTCAGTAGCTCGGCCATCGTTATAGGAGGATTCTTGTCTAGCGAGAAGAAAAACTGCTTATCCCTCAACCCGATAATGATGGTTTTGAGGGCGAGCTCTTCCGAGTACTTACGAACCCGTAAGGCTTCTAGATTGAAGCGTTTGATATAGTCTTTTAAGAGCTCGCATTCTCTCTTAACTATCTGAAGTAGGTGGGCAGGTGCTTTGAGCCTCTTCTTTCCTCCAATGAAGTTCGTGACGAAAGCTTGGCTGAGTTGAGAGAATGAACTGATGGAGCCTGACTTCAACTGCTTGAACCACAGTCGGGCAGCCCCAACCAAAGTTAAGGAGAAAGTTCAACACATGATCGCATCAGAAGCGACATGGAGTTCCATGCAGACCCTGAAGGACTCCATGTGCTCTAATGGGTCGGTGTTCCCTTAAAAGAGAGTAATCTGGGGCAATTGAAATCTGTCTAGCAGTCGAGCCCGCATAATGTCAGAGTGAATGGGTGATCGGATTCTTCCGTTGTAGCCTGCATCGACGTGTTAATTCGGTAGGCCTGCTGCATGTCTCCAATCTGATCATGCAGATTTTTTAGTTCGGCCTCCCAAGGTTCGCCGCTTTCAGCAGTAGTTTCGACCGGGGCTTTACCACACTTTTTTTGATCTAACTCATGGCATAGGTCGGAAGCAGGCAAGGTCACAGTTTTAAAAACGTGAGAGGGGGCCGGTATGATCGAGTTATGTTGCTAGATCTTCTGAGAGGGTGGTCGACTTCTTGGAGAGGTTGCTCACGTGTAGGAAGGGTGAATAGGGTTGTTGCCCGTTTGTTCATCTTCTCTATTGGCTCTTTGTACATGCTGGGGCTACAAGTTCTCCAGCATCTGTCTCATGTAGCCCATATTTTCTCTGAACATTCTGACCTCCTTTTTGAGGGAGTTTAGTCAACCTCCCTTTGCACGGGACCGCTGACCCTGTCTCTCGGAACCGGAATTTGCTTGATGTAGCGAGGACTAACACTAATGATTTTCCAGTTGCTCAGGTTGTTCTAGAGGTGGTAGTGTGTGCTCAGGTGCTACTGGAGCTATAACTGGGGAGGCTCAAGTTCGCTTCTTCTCTCTCGCCATTGTAGCGTATCTGAAGCTTTTCTGGTAGAGCAGGAAAGGCTTAAGATGTCATTCTCATAGACAACGCCAAACTGTTAATGCAATTTTCCGGCGGACCCTCCCTGGTTGACCCTTACGATACCTACACAAATGGACACGAGAGACAAGAAGACCCTGGCTTGTTCAGGGGACCCTCCGATGCCTAAGTCAGGACTTTGGGGTCTTTTGTAGGGTAGGATCTCTTTGGAAAAGAGTCACCAGTCGAGTATTAGGGTATGAATGTGCGTACCTTACATTAATTGGGGATACCTTTATTTATAGGAGAAGGAAGATGGTGGTGTAAGGAGTCTTTCCTAATACGTTGGAGACGAATCTATTTAGGATCAAGATCTTTGCAAGATTATCGCGATCCCAAGGTTCTCGAGATCTGATTCGATCCTTCGAAGATCTTGGGAGAGATCTCCGGGCCATTGGAAAGATCTTTAGACTATTGGTCTATGGATAGATCGTTTGCCGAGCTTTACATGGAGTCAGCATTTGCCTTCTCTCAGAGGTCACCCCGAACAATAGCCGAGCTCTGGTCGAGCTATGATCGAGCTCTGGTCGAGCTTCGACCGAGCTATGGTCAACCTATAGCCGAGCTATGGCCGACTTATAGGTTAGGTCAGCAATTGGCCATTTAAGTGGACTTACAGTTGTTTCTTCTTTGAGTGTCCTTACAGTCGCATTGACCTCCTGGGAGGTATGCCTGTTTTCAGATGTAGACGCCCCTTGGGCCCGGAGTTCAAAGGGCCCGTGCTGGTTAGTAGAGTTGATCCATTCCATAAGTCGACCTAGCGACTTAACTATTTTTCACCCGACAAGTCACATGGCTACGCCGGCCATAGATATCCATTACTTGCAACCAAAGTTGTAAGTCCAACATAATTTAATTTAAAAGTATTATGTGTACTTGTTAGATGGTGGTCTCTTATAATGAAATAAATGAAAAAAATAAATAAATAATCACAATACTAGCAGAGAGCAGATCTAAATATTACTCATTGTGGGGCCCACATCTAATAGCACACAAAATATTTTCATTGGACCACATCAGAAGTACTGTTGGAGGCAATTCTCATGTTGCCTGTCTGTTCAATTGAGCTCTAACATGAAGCTGATCTCACACTGGTCATAAAACTCTACCTATAAGTTGGGCCATAAGTTTGTGAGGCATGAGTGGCCTAATGGTTGCAATCTCCATATAGTATATGCATGATTCAATGTCTCCTTCCTAATCCTAACATATCCTGCCATCTATTTCATCTTAATTAGCACATTTTGATTTAGTTAATTTTGGAGGCTTTTTGGGCCCATAGTTTGGATTATTAGACCACCTAACCTCACACATCTAAAAGGTGAATCCATTGTACATGTGACACATATGTGGAAGGTAAAGAGTTAGAAGTTTTTAAAATTTGTGCCAAGAGTGCATAGATTCCTTTTGATTGTTCACCACCATCTTTCATATTTCAAACCGACAGACGTGTCTGCCATTCAAATAGTGCGGTTGCACAACAACCTCAACCATGGATGGAGCATTGACGAAAATTCCATTCAACAAACGGCACTAACATATGTTATTTTATTGACTATGGATCAATTCACGCTTGTTATTCGCATATATAGGTTCTTAAAATTTCTTTTGTTGTCAATGTTTTCTTGATATCATCCATTTAACTCCAATGAAATAAGATTATTACATAGCAGTACTTAAATAGGGTTTTTGTGCTCTCGCTGCCAATCCCAAGGTCGGACAAAAGGCACATTTTCATCATGAATCATGACAATAGGATGATATGATCTGTCCACTTGTACTAAATTCTTCAGAAGATGGTGTGGGAAGTCAAACACGTATGCCCCACGTAAGAGGCCTCCTTATTCGTCATTTAAAAATATTAAAATTATCGGTCAACCATGGCCCCGAGTCGGGTCTTTTGATATTGATAACAACTTTCAATGTTTTCCCTTGCATTTGATGTCTATGCATTCATGGAAAGTTGTAATTTATTTATGGAAGTGAATTGCATCCGTCAGCCGTTATATTCATTTGACCTTACACATTCCGTTATTAATATAGAAGCACAGATCTTTACATGTGTCTTTAGGAGATTAAACTGATGGAGGCCACATGGCCACGATTAACATGCTAATTAATGCAACTGCATATATAGCATGTTTATAAAAGATTTACTAAGAGAATGTATCTTATCATATATCTAGTTATGATATACTGAGGCCATCTCTCACAGTTCTTTCAAAATTTAAGATTTTTCGAAATATGTTTTGAGAGTCTACCACGATCGAGAAAATTCTGAATATCTGAAGTCGGACCCTTATCCAAGAAAATTTGGTTTTGGTTCGGATCCAAATCGAGAGAACGAATGTCGGCCAGATCTAGTCCCTAGCCGCATATTGAACATAATAAAAAGAATGGGAGAGCTTGAGGATCTAATCCTGCCATGTTTGCTTCGATTGTGATCAAGAGATTGGGAGATTAGGATATGGTAGATCATATCCATCTATCCCTTCCCGTCCTAACCATTAAGAAATGAGACTTAAGGATAAATGCAGGAGGCAGTTTGATTGGGTCGTGTAGATGCATGTCTATGATCGATTTTTAGGTCCAGGATCAGCCCTATAGGTTTCTTGGATTGATCTTGAATCCAATTATTGAGCCATGAAGATTTCTCATAAAGGGATTAGCCATGACAAGAAGATCCGAGAAGTCAACAATTTCAGATCTATTTGGAGTCCTTTTTTAGAATGCACACTATAAATACGAAGGATGCATGATTAGTAAGAAAATCAAGCGAAGATTTTGCCTCATTGACAAGCTATAAAAGGAGCACACAAAGAGAAGTTCGAGGCCCTATGCTAAACAGATATATTTACTTTTCAATTTACCTTGTCATTTATTATCTTTTATCTTAGCCTAGCTTTAATATAGACCTCTATTACCCAGTGTCTAGCGCTCCAATATCATAAGATTATATTAAATGTCCATAACTTTAAGTTGGTAGATCCCAATCAACTAAGTCCTGACTAAGGTGATCACACCTATCCGGTCACATCTTGCTGGCCATTCACCTTGATCATTTATTCAGATAATCGAATTAAATATTTATCTCTTGATTGTTTATTTCTCTAGATTATTCTCAATATTTTATCGATTAATTGCAATAGTCACTTATTCAAATAATGAAATTGACATTGTTTAGTCATTTATATATATATATATATATATATATATAGAGGAACGCTCAGCTACGCACCGGTTCGCATGTCATTATGTGCGAACCTTCCTATCAACCGTCGGATAAGGTAGACGGTCTGGATAAAGGCGCTCTTAGCGCGAGCTTAAAAAAGTGAGTTTCCTTCTCTTGCACGTCTCTTCACCTACTATTCGTAGGATGCGGCGAAAGCCTTTTTACATAAAATTCTTTCGCTGGGATACTAGGTGGGTCCCACCAATATGTTAATGATAAATCCACGCCATCCATACATTTTTAAAAATAATTTTATGGTATGAACCCAAAACTGAGGTAGATCAAATTCTCAAGTGGGTCACACAGTGTTGATTAAACTCTCACCATTAAAAAATTCCTGGGGCTACCAAAATTTTGGATCAAGCTGATATTTGCTTTTTTTCCATCATCCAGGTCTGCATGACCCAATCTATAGGTTGGATGTCAAATAAATATCACGGTGGCCCCTAAAAAATATTTACCAGTGAGAATCATTATCACCGTTGCTTCCTATGGTGTGGTCCACTTGAGATTTGGATCTACCTCAGTTTTGGGATAATGCCCTGAAATGATAAGAAAAAATGGATGGACGAGGTAGATTCTCAAAAACATCATGGTTAGCCCTACCTAGATTTCTAACGAAACTTTGCAAATTGCATGGTAATTAGGGGCAGATTTGATTTCACATGAAAGCCTTTCGCAGGAAGTTCCTACGCAAGGGTGCTGGGTGGGGCCCACCACCATTTTTTGAGAAATATACTCCGTTCATCCGTTTGTTGAGCTCATTTTAGGAAATCTCTACCAAAATGAGGTAGATCCAAAACTAAAGTGGGCCACACGAGTGGAAAATTGGAGAAAGAAATACCTACCGTTGAATGATTTAGTTTTAGATCCACCTCTCGTGTGGCCCACTTTAGTTTTAGATCCACCTCGTTTTTGGTAGATTTTCCTAAAATGAGCTCGACAAATGGATGAACGGAGTATATTTCCCCAAAAACATGGTGGTGGGCCTCACCCAGCATCCTTGTGTAGGAACTTCCTGCGAAAGGCTTTCATGTGAAATCCAATCTGCCCCTAATTACGCACGCAATTTGCAAAGTTCGTTAGAAATCTAGGTAGGGCTAACCATGATGTTTTTGAGAAATCTACCCCGTCCATCCATTTTTCCATATCATTTTAGGGCATTATCCCAAAATTGAGGCAGATCCAAATTTCAAGTGGACCACACCACAGGAAGCAACGGTGATAATGATGCTCACCGTTAAATATTTTTTAGGGGCCACCGTGATATTTATTTGACATCCAACCTATAGATTGGGTCATGCAGACCTAGATGATGGAAAAAAAAGCAAATATCAGCTTGATCCAAAAATTTGGTAGCCTCAGGAAGTTTTTAATGGTGAGAGTTCAATCAACATTGTGTGACCCACTTGAGAATTTGATCTACCTCAGTTTTGGGTTCATACCATAAAATTATTGTTAAAAATGTATGGACGGCATGGATTTATCATTAACACTTGGTAGGACCCACTAGTATCCCCAACAAAGAATTTTATGTGAAAAGGCTTTCGCCGCATCTTTCGGATAATATGTGAAGAGACGTGCGAGAGAAGGAAACTCGCTTTTTTAAGCTCGCGCTAAGAGCGCCTTTATCCAGACCGTTTACCTTATCCGACGGTTGATAGGAAGGTTCGCACATAATGACATGCGAACTGGTGCGTAGCTAAGCGTTCCTCTATATATATATATATATATATATATATTATATATATTATATATATATAATATATATCATAATATATTATTATATATGTTCTTTCCTCGTTCTTTTAAAAATTATATTGATGAAATATCGGTGAAAGAACGAATTCTTAAGTTGATGGACTCAAGACAATTCTTTTAAGTCCATTGACACAAGGTAAAAAGAATCTATTCAGTACGATTAACCCATAGCTTTTTCAAAATTACCTAATCTTTGAATATAGCCAATGGTTGAGAGAATAATTAAATCATGTGTCCCATTGCTAATAAGTCAGACTCAATGTAAGCCACTAGTGATTCAATCGGGCATTGAGCCGTGTAGACTTTGATATATTTGTGCATTCTAAATACATACACGGAAATTTTAAATATAAGCCTTCATCACACGTGTAACCTTGTTGGATTGAATTGTAAGCAAGAGAAATGAGATCCACCTTTAAAATGGCAAAATATCCATCCAAGGTATATATTCTTGCACCGTGGGTTCCTTGGATTATATATTAAATCTATCTGAGCATGAAGCCAAATCCAATGGACAATCGCATATGTACTACTGTTGAGCCACATCCCGTCAGTGGATAATTTCAACGGCAGATAAGCATCACGTGGAACTCACATTTTCCACGTATACATGTGACACGTGGGATGGGAAATACGATGCTTGACCCACCAGGAGCACATGCTTTTAATATCATGCTAATCCAACCATCGCGGCGGACAAACATAGGATGTTTCGTAACATATTATTGCCAATCTCAACCGTCCAAAGTAGTTGTTTTTTTAATTTTTATTTAGTATAGCTAGAAAATCTAACTGATTGGACTATCACCCGTTGAATCTGTACCGTATAATGATTTATTTGCAACCATTATTAATTTGATGATCAGAGATCGGGTATAAGAATTATGTGACGAATGTGATTCTTAGGCATGGTTATCTTACCTTTTCAGACTGGATTGCTATTTCTGGCTTGAAACTCTAAAAGCAAAAGCCTAACATACATGCACCAACATGACACTTTCTGACGTAGGATTTGGATGTTTATCCGAGAATTCCCTGACTACATGTGCCAACATATGATTTAGGCTGGCCCACTCATCGGGTAAGAGACACATGCACGTCAAATGTCGACCGTTGATATTTAAGCCGTCCATCTCTCTGTGGTGACCTGACATGGCGGTATATGATTGAACAGCCACTTAGGTGGTGTGTTAACGTCACCAAATTCTGTGGGTCCCACCATCTGTGTTATATCCACATCGTCCATCTATTTTTCAAGATCGGCTTATGGCATGGGCCAAAAATGAGGCAGAATCAAAGCTAAAGTCGACCCAAAAAAAATAATAATAATAATAAGTGGGGATTGAATGCCCACCATTGAAAACTCCCTGGGTCACAAAAGTTTTGAATCAACATGGTATTTATGTTTTCCCTTCACCCATGTGTATGTGACCTTATGAGCAGGTTGGAGGGCAAATAAACATTACGGTGGGCATTAGGAACCCCACTACTTTCTGTGGTGTGGATTACTTAAGCTTTAGATCTGCCTTAGTTTTTAGCCAAGCCCTGAAATAAATTTAAAAAATAAATGGACCGTATAGATATAACATGTACATCATGGTGAGACTCGCACAAGTTGGTGACGTAAACTACCACAGAGGTTGTCACACCACGCAAGGCGCTTCCTACGTATTCCACGTGTAGCTTTTAGAAATGAGACGCGTAAAACATATTTGAAAGTTGCTCTATGGAGTATATAGTCATATCACTTATGTAGGTTTGACAGCGGCACATGCCCCCAAGCAAATCCGGCCGCATGGTCAGCTAGGATATTCCTGGTGGTTGGGTCATTAGGCAATCCACGTTCCGAAGTAATGAGCACATGGGATAAGTGTGCATGTGCACCACTTGTTTTAGATCTTCTAAAGTCTCGCCTGTTTGTTAACGCTGAATTTTTACACTTAACTTGGAATTGAAAAAATGTTTCACGTTTAGTGGTATTTGTTAATGCATTGTTAATGTGGAAAGCGCTAAGTGGTTTTTCACTGAATTCTTTCCGTGATAAGAGTCTCGCGCGGAATGCGGTCAGTAAATTTTTCATTAAACAAAAATTTTTGCTTAACAAATTATCCATTTTCAAGTTACTACAATAAAAAAATTTTCTTTAAATTGTTTGTGTAATACAAAATCGACTTTTAACCTGTGAAACTTCTTTATACTCTACCATAATGTATGTGTTTCATTCATTCCATTCATCCATTTTTAAAGATCATTTTAGAGCTTCGTACCAAAAATGAGAGGAATATAAATCTCAGGTGGACCATACCATAGGAAAACAATAGTGATTGAATATCCACCATTAAAATTCTCTTAAGGCCCAATGTACTGTTTATTTGACATCCAATTTGTTGATTAGGTCATACAGACCTAGATGAATGGAAAAAACAAAGATCAGCTTGATCCAAAACTTTTATGGCCCCCAAAAAGTTTTTAATGGTCGGCGTTCATTCAACACTGTTTTCCTGTAATGTGGTCCACTTGAGATTGGGATATACTTTATTTTTGGTCTCATACCATAAAATGATCTACAAACATAGATGGATCGTATGGATGAAACACATATATCATGGTGGGGCTCACATAGCACCGACAATCAACCATTGGTTGGTGGTAGGGGAGTAGCCAATTTGTTTCCGTAGACGCGGATGGGATGCTGACAGGTTGAGTAGCGAGACCGGCTACTGAAGTTACGTCACCAAGTTATGTGGGCCCCATCATGATGTATGTTTTGTATCCACGTCGTCCATCCATTTGGAAATATAATTTTAGGTAAAGATTCAAAGAATGAGTCAGATCCAAAGCTCCAGTGGACCTCACCATAGAAAACAGTGGGGAGAGTGACGCCCACCATTAAAAACTTAAATAGGCCACAAAAGTTTTTTATCGTATATTTGTTTCTTCCGTTCTTTCATGTCTGTGTTAACTTGTGAACAAGTTAGATTTCAAATAAAAATCACGGTGAGCCTTAGGAAGGTTTCAACGGTAGGCATCAATCTCGCCACTATTTTTCGCGGTGGGGTCAACTACATATTTGGATCCCTCATTCTTTAACTCATGCTCTAAAATTAAATCTCCACACAAATGGACGGTGTAGATAAAACACATGCATCATAGTGGGCCCACATACATCATAGTGCGCCCATGGAACTTGATGACGTCACTTCGGTAGCGAATCTCGCTATTCAACCTGTCATTAGCTAATCCGCGTTCAAGTAGGATACGGATTGGTTGGTGTACCTCACACCAGCTATATAGCTGCTGTATTGACATCAACAAGTTCTGTGGGTCCCATCATGAGGTATGTGTTATATCCAAACCATCCATCCATTTGGTGAGCTCGTATTAGAGCTTGAGATGAAAAAAAGCTACAAAAAGCAGCGGGGGATTGAACGCCTACCATTGAAACCCTTTTTGGGGTCACAGAAGTTTTAGATCAATATATATATTTTTTTCCTCTTCGTACATGTATTTGTGACCTTATGAACATATTGGATGGAAAACAAACTTAAATAGGCCATGGAAGTCTTGGATCAATATGTTTTCACTTCATCTAATTGGGAATGACCTTATAAACGGTTTGGATAACATATAAATATAAGGTGGGCTTTATTTAAAGGTTTTGTTGCTACTGGTGTTCAATCCTATACAACACATAGTGACAATCTTCCCGCTAAGAAGAATTGATGGCCTTATGATGATATTTTAGTTTTTTATTAAGTATTTTAATTTATTTGAATTAAATATAATGATTTTATTTTCATTTAATAAAAAATAATTTCATTATAATGTAAAACATTTCCATACGAGAGATAGGGGCAAATGTATCAAATTAACATATTTCACATATTTAAGATGTTTGTTAACAAACAGTTTGTTTCAGATTCAGTACTTAATTTTTAGACTTTAGCCATAATTATCAAACAAGTTTTTTTACTTCAAATTTGGCTTTAGATTTCAGATTCAGGCTTTAGATTTCAGATTCGGTCTTTAGACTTCAGATTTAACAAACGGGGCCTTAATGATGACACCTTTGTGTCAATGGTCCATTTAAGCACTGCGGTGTACAATTTTTCTAGTTTTCTGGTATTTGTACGAAAATTCAGATGAATTGTATAAATGGTGTATGTTGTCACGTGACGTAAAAAAATATTTGAGATACATGCGGCATGAATTTGGGTATCAATTCGTTTTTGTGTATTTTTAATATTTTAGTTCTCTTGAATAGAAATAAATGGTTGCTCCATCCCCGTCAGTCTAAAAGAACAATTTCGTAAATGAAATCATGATCGATAAAGTATAATCACTATTTTCTCAACTGGTTGCATGTGATGGAGCCACATAGATGGATGATTATTCTCTCATCTTTCTTCTATAAGTGTATAAATACAAGAAGATGATCATCTCCAAATCCAATAAAACATAACCATCAATCTAGCGCAACACTGTATCTAGGTTTAGTCCTCCCCTGCTTAGTAGCAGTGGACACTTAATATAGATTTAGATTCATTTTGTCCCTGTGCACTCACTAGTCCGACTTAGGTCTTAGTAGTTGTAATTTCCTTCTATCTGCGTTTGCACGCCGGATCTAAAGGAAGACCTAAGTCGCCTGAGTAACGAGCTCATGCAAAAATAGCTCGTTTGGAGGAAGAGCCCCAACCTCCGTCAATTGCCCAAGTAACGAGCTCATGACAATTGGTTGAATAGATGAACAATTGAGCCACGATCGAGCCTCGCTCTATCTCGACGCCAGGGGTCGGTGGTCACGGTTTGAATTGAACCCTATCGGTTATAGTAGGCCCACAACCCTCGCACGTGTTGCACGTGGCCAAATTTGAGACCCAACTGTTGTGCAGATGCCTTGCATTTTGCAGGTCACGATCAACCGTAACTCACTGTGATGCTCATGGTCAACCGTGGAATCCCATGGTTGACCGTGACTGTAATACCCCGAACTTTTCAATACCCAAGTATTGAAAATTCTCGAGTGTTACCATGAAATTTAATTTAGTATATACATGTGTATGCCACTAATTTAGTCTTTCCTAACCTTACATCTATTCTCTAACTTGTTGAATATGACTGTTGAGAATAATCTTCATTCATAGATCAAGTCATCTGATCGTTGATTTTTAGGACATGATCATCATATATCCAATATTCTCATTGGTTCATCATAATTAACCATTCAATCAACTATTCACTACTAAGTAAAGATATACGACCATCCACTTTGAGTTTGGGCCACCCAATCATGGTAAACTAACTACCCGACCTCTACATCTTGTAACGCTTTGAAAAATCGAGGGTCGAGTAGTAACTCAACTCTCAAGTTTAAGAACATCACTTATGCAACATAGATAATGATGATTAAATGTTGTCGATATTAGTGCATTGAACATGAGTGAGATTAAGCCAAAACAGCATATCATACTCCAGAGACAGTTAAATTGCAAGCGGAAGACTGTGATAGATATATATACAATATAAAAATAGTGGTGGGTCTCCAGAGTGTGATAATGTTACCAGGTTAAATAATTACATGTACAATTCTAAAATATACCACATGCGAGGAAGTGTAATGTCTTCTATCCCAAGTACTATAGCCCCGTCAATACAATACCAGGTCTCCATAGACCTATCAGAGAGTTACATGTAGGAGAACTCCTCCACAACATCATAGTAGTGGTCCGACTCTGCTTCGTAAGCATCGCCATCACCTGAAACTCAACAAATCTGGTTGGTGTGTACAACACCGTCCCATAACGTGAGAGTGAGTGATCAACTCAGTGGAACAATAAAGCATATGTTAACATGTTATCAATTCAATCAAGCAGTAATGATAAAGCAATAAAATCAAACACTCCTAACTACTCTTATTAATACAAGTATGAATGTAGTCATGATGTATGCCCTCACCACACCCTCCCTCGTGCGACACCATCTTACGTTCGCGGCATGCTTTCATCCCTCAGTGCTTCACATCTTCCAGGCACATGCAATGCATGATGAGCATGATTACCGAGTATTTATTAGTCCATTTCAAACAACAGGATTGGGAAACTAAGGTACCTCCCTTGTATCATTCCCAAACATGATCCATTCTAGGGTCGTCAGTCCTAGTTAATCTCAGACGATGGTGTGTTTTCTAGGTCACTGCAAAGGCTGTCAGGTCTGTTACGCACAAAGGTTACACCACTCCCCCATCACCTCTTTAACGATTCATCACTATATAGAAACAGGCCTAGTTCATACTCTATACACCGCGGCAAAACTCTAAGGTTCACCGTAATTCAGAGTATACTCGAGGTCACTACAAAGGGCTGTCAGGGCTGTTACGCACAAAGGTTACACCGCTCCCCCATCACCTTATCAATGTAGGCCGACAGCACGAATATAGTGTCTCATACCACCATAATCGGCTCACGAGTCTGGTTGCTCACTGGTCACTACGGGGAGGCACGTGGCCCCAACGTAGGCCGACAGCTCGACCACGGTGTCCCATACCACCATGCCCGGCTCATGAGTCTTAGTGGATCGAGGTACCATGGTTAAAAGGGATTTCACTGGTAAGTTTGGTACCCTAGATTCAAGCAGTAGCGTCCAAACATGGTGAACATACATTAGACAAATCGGGTTACTTGACGAGCTCGGCTAGATCGAGCGCACAACAAGTTGAATGACATGAAGTGCATAAGCACTTCACGTGGCCAACCACTATCGCCAACCGAAGTACGACTCGAGTTCGTCGAACACATTCCACGTGGCAAATGAATCACCGCCACGAATTCAATTCTGGTACCGATTGTCTGGACTATAATCATAGCCCCAAACATAATCAATTGCAGATAGATAAAGCAGTAGTGGATCAAGATTCAACTCATACAATCAATGTCTGGTATTATCCGTTTAGGGCTGCCAGGGCTGTTATACGCATTCGTTACACCACTCCCCCATCACCCATGACGGATTATACAACATAAACATGAATTTAAACATACGCCTTACATAAATAAAATCATACAATCATTTGAGCATGTTAACAAGCATATCATAAAGCATATTATAAAGCAAGTTATAAAGCATGTTATAAAGCACTACATAAATAGGAATACAAACACATATATTTAATAAGTAAGTGGTTAAAGTAAATGACCCACATGAGGGAAATCATACATGTTTCTAAGTTAGTTGAGAATCTCATCTCAACACCTACCTAAGACACCATCATCCAAACACTTACTCTCACAAGCATTTTCACAAACACTTAGAATACACTATTTCAACATACATAGTGTATGTTAGCAAATCATGTATTAAGGCGAATCCTTTCGCCAAACAAGTATTTTATCCATATATAATATATTCATACAGCAAATAATCATGGCAAACACATCTCCAAAACATATACGTATACGGTATTTTCTAGAATACACTATTTCAACATACATAGTGTATATTAGCAAAACATGTATTAGGGCGAGTCCTTTCGCCAAATAAGTATTTTATCCATATATAATATATTCATACAACAAATAATCATGGCAAACACATTTCCAAAATTTATACGTATATGGTACTTTCTACAAATACCTAGAGTATGTAAAATTCCATATTCTACGTCTTTAATCGAAACGGAAAACAGACAGCACTTTGTACATGTGTAATTGCATGCAGATCATGAATCTATCATTATCTGACATTGAAAGCGTTGAAAACCATAACCTATACACCTAAAGTCCGCACCTTTTGTCGTAGAATCGTAACGAAGTCGATAGGTTTGCTAAGCTTTCGTATACGGCAGTTTGGTAACCTATAGAACGAAATAGGTTAAGTATTTCATAACCTACAACCTATACAATCGCAAAACAGATTAGGGTTAGGGTTTCTTACCTAGAAACGGAGCTGGAATCACCGAGAAAGTGATTAGAATGAGTGGTGAAGCTCGTATAGCGGCAGGGAAGAGTGGCAGGGAGATTCTCCCACTGCTCCCACACTTTCTCTCTCTTTTCTCTCTTCTCTCTCTAGGGTTTCTCTCAAATTCGTATGGCTGCAATGAGAGAGGGTTTGAGGTCCTTATATAGCCTAAAAACTCACCAAAATAGACTCCAGGTCAAAGTATACTTAGGTTATAACCAAAGCGGACCTGTTTCAGCTTAATGGAGGACTTCTAGCAGACCTCCTTGAGCCAAAGGTCGGACTTAAGCTTACAAACTATGGATCTAGGTTCTATTAAGTTTTCGTTCCAGTAGGGTTCTCAGATCACGCGTGGCGGACCAGTTTCAGTTCAACGGTCAGCGGATCTCGATCGGAGATTCCGAGTACATGGATATGTGTATGAAATTTCTCCTGATCCGAGGGTGTAATTTGGTCTGATTCTGACGGTCTGGTTGCTTAAAACTGATCCGCAAGCGAGATGTGCCAGATTACTATTTGAGATATTTTATTTTGAGTTACTTTCACATTTCTCACACACTTCACTCCGAGCTCAAGCGAATAGCGCTGGGACACTGGCTGGATTTGATTTCCGAGATGGTTGTCAAGCCCAGCGAGGCGGTCCTAAGTCCTTAACCTCGTATTATTCGGACTCCCGATGTGCGGTTCAGATCTGATACGGAGTTTCAACGTGCTCCCGAGAGCAGTCGGGTAATGAGTTTGATCCGAGATTTTAGGGTAACCTAGCATCAATGATTCTACAGGTTTTGGGTCTTGCAGATCGTATTTAAAGCGATTCTAGCGGATTTCGTAGCTAATCTAGTTTTGCACTTAGTTACTTTGTCTCATTTCTAAAGGATTTAGTCCTATAAGATTTCTGTCTGAGGTGGTACTTAGTCCTTTGTAGTTTGTATATAAAGTGATCCAAGTTATACTACTTAGTTAGTTTAAGATAGTGTCTAGGGTGAAAGTACTTAGAAAAATTAAAAGATCAAGGTGGTGAAGGGTGGGATTTGTGAAGAAAATGGTTTGAAAAGGGATTTGAGGCTTTAATTGAGTGTTTGAGAAGTTAAACCTGTGTTAGGATTGACCCATCGCCTAAGGACGTCTAATTCCAGGTTGAGAAAAAAAATTCAGGCTGTTACACATCTGCTTGTACCCGTATCGAATTGAGATATTGATCCGTTAATCTTGATTACCATCTATGAATATGCTTAACCCACCATCAGGATTACAATTTGAGGAACTTACACATGTGAACAAGTCACTTGAATTTAACGGTATACATTTTCTACCTCTCGATCACTCCAAAAATCTACTTGTGTTCATCCATTTCCAAAATCGACCGTACAATCACCTACATACATGATCAGAGTACTAATCATAAAGTTTTCCTATTTTTAACATGTCATCTAACTGTCTATCATATTTGAATCCGCCAAACGGTTCGCCTAAATATCAGAATGAACAACTCACTTCGAATATCGTAAGGTATATGCCACAACTACTGGCTGACTTTTCTATTAGATATATGGAAGCGTTGATTTAGACCTCAAGGCGGTATAACCCATTAAAAAGGCATCTTGGTCATCTATAAGCGATCAAGGCCTAAAATGGGGTGATGGAAAGAGCATGAAAAATAAAGAATGTCTGTGAAATTTCAATGCATTTGGATGGTATAATCCGACGTTATGGACGATGAAAGTTGGAGAAATAAAAGATGGCAAAATCGTAAATAGTTAATGTCATTAACCTATACTCCTGAATTCTAGATCACATAGTTCTCATGATCCGTTTCATGTGAAATTTTATAACATGCCTATTTATCATAAATTAACCATATACATTGAATTTCAGCCTTTAGATCATTGTAAAAGTGGCCCAATTGACAAATCAACCCCTTAACCATTGATTTTGGTGTCCATCGAGTGAAGAAAGGTCATGGGTAGTCATAGTAGGATATTTTCCTTCATATAAATGACTTGAATTTTTCATGGTATAGATCAAGTGTGAAATATGAGAACTGGTAAGCTTTTTCCTTAGGCGCGAAGTTATCCGTTTTAGACTTACAACTCTTTCTAAATATGGAGCTTCCAATTGACCCACTTTACACCGTCAATCGCAACTCAAATTTGGACCACACTTTGGCCTCATATGACTACGTTATCATATAAAATTTAAGCCCTGATTTATAATCCTACACCGTTGAATGATGACCGCCTTAACTTCAATTCATTTCTTTTAGTGCAAAAGGTGAAATTTTGGATCAAGCAAAGCCAGAGCATCAAAGAGCTACGATGATCAAAATAGATGTTTTGGTGACCCTAACCCTTTACCTAAAATAATCATATAGCCTCTAGATGATCTTGACCTAATAGGAATATAAATTTGATCATCCCTTAACCTTAGGAGACCAAGATAAATATGATAAAGAAGGCTAGAAGAGGCGTGAATCTACTATGTAAAAGATAGCCCAAAACAGCAGATTCCAGGCCATGTTCGATGGCATTGAACTGTCATCAAACGGTCTTCAATGGCATCGAAGACCTGGCCGATGACATCGATCGACAGTCGGGAATGTCTAACAACCAAACTGGAGTTTTGGCTGAAATTCTCGATGGCATTGAAACTTAAGTTTTAATGGCATCGAAGTCCCCTCGATGGCATCGATTTGAGATCCAGATTGTCGAGCAAGGTTTGTAATTTTTTCCTGATTCTCTCGATGGCATTGAAACATGATTTTCGATATAATCAAAGGTTGGGTCGATGCAATCAAAATGGGTCTAAATTTGTCCAGCAAGCAAACATCATTTTTGTCTAAAAATTTCGATTGCATCAGGGAGTCTTTCAATGACATCGAAGGAATCTTCGATGGAATCAAAGACTCATTCAATGACATCGACAGATCTGTTTTCTACTCGTTTTTTTACCGTTGGAGCTTGAAAGTTTTTAAACGGGAATCGAATCTTGTGTAAATGCATGGATTTTTAGAGCAACCAGAGGTAAGGTGATCCCATATGTATATCCTACATTCATTGCCTCTATTCCTATGAGTTTAAAGCAATCTCCCTTGAGATTTCAACTCTAATGAGGATTCCAACCTCACTATTAGAGATGTGTTTGAACTCCTCAATTTCTTAGAGATTGGACTTAAGCATTTTGACATATAATTGTCTAAGTCTTATAGGAAACACATATAGTTGAATCTCCTAGGAAACCAGCTACCCATTAGTTGTAGGAGATTCAACTTACTCCTATCACCTTGGGCATCTCAAAGGAAGCAATCACAAGCAAGGTGATGATCATGGAGCTTAAGTTGTGGCGAAGCTGTAACAACATGATTGGGGGAACATCAGGGAGCTGATTGAAGCATGAGAGAGCAGAGATCAAACAACTCGCAAGGCGCGACAAACGGGGCTCAATCAAACAAGTGAGATGTCATTTTTAGAGTCCATTATTGTACTCCTTCCTTGTTTAGATTAGAGTGCAAGAGTTTGTATCAAACTCACCCAGGTTCTTTTGTAGGACCTTGGCTCTTCCATAAGGCCTAAATTCCATGGTTCTTGTGTAGGACCTAGATTGTTGGTTGGGCTAAAGAGAAACCAACCAAAGTCCTTTTGTAGGCATCCAACGAGAGTAAACGTGCCAGTTTATTGTGTAGGGCCTAAATTGTTCGGTTCAGGAGTCAGACCCTTGCTTTTGTGTAGGACATTTGCTCTCGTGTAGGGCATAAAGCATTGGGTGCTTGTGTAGGACCCTTGCTCTTGTGTAGGGCATAAACTTAGAGTCCTTGAGGTTAGAGGTTAACCTGATTTAAAACCTCCGATAGTGAAATTTGATACACTCATGAATTGAGTGTGTCTACCGGGAGTGGAGTAGGCAAGTAGTCGAACAACTATTCATGCTTGTGTTTGGGATTGTCATTTGTGCATCTTGTTTAATTACGCTAATGTGTTAAATGCTTAATTATGTATGCATGATTAGATAAATGCTTAAGCTTATATGTAGCACATCCCACACACACACACACACATGTTCACTATCTCTTTATAGGCTAGTTGTTTAACTTGCACATCTTTTGTAGCTTATGTGATTAGATCCTCTATTGGCTTGGAAGCCTTAAAGTTACATTGCCTCACTTAGTTTAATTGCCAAGCTAGGCATTGTTGTTTTTAATAAGTATATAATTTTTAATTGGCTCTAATCACCCCTCCCCCCTCCTTTAGGACTTAGTTTGCATTTTATAGCTCTATCATACTTCCGCATTAAACGCATAGCGGTCTACAAACCACAATTTCAATGGTTAGAATAGTCCACTTAGAGTGATTTTCGAGAGTTATGGCTAATGAAAGTAGAGCCTGCATGATAGAAGCTCTGTATCAATGATGTAATCTTCTTTGGATCAAAAGTTACTCATACATCAAAATAGGTTACCTAGGTTTCTAGATATTCAACAAATAAGTATATTTTGCAACTTAATTAGGGCCCATTTGGTTACTATTAAATAAGTACATTTCTTAACTTATGTAAGTTAAATTAATTTAAGCACTATTATAAAAGTATATTATGTTTTCTTACTTTTCAACTTACAACTTTTTTACACACACTCACACACACACACACTCTCTCTCTCTCTCTCTCTCTCTCTCTCTCTCTCTCTCTCTCTCTCTCTCTCTCCATGTGATGGATGGTTCATATCAAAGGAGGGCCCACATGATGGGAGGTCAACATCAAAGGTGGGGCCCCCACAATGACTTTCCACATCAAAAGTGGGGCCCACACGACAAACAATCCACATAAAAGGAGGGCCCCACATTATGGATGGCCCACATCAAGGTGAACCCACATAAAAGGTAGGCCCGTAATGATGAATGACCCACATTCAAAACGGTCATGTATGATGGACAACCCACATTAAAAGGTGCGACCCACACAATAGACAGTCTATATCAAAGGTGGGCTCCACATGAGGAGCGGTGGATATGGAAGGTGGCCCCACATGACAGACATTAACATTGAAGGTAGGTCCCACATGATTGATGACCCACATCAAGGTAGGCCTCTCATAATGGACGGTCCACATCAAAGATCGGCCCCAAATGATGAATGACCCACATCCAAGGTGGGCCTTGCATGATCGACAACCCACATCGAAGGTGAGGCCCACATGATTGATGGTCCAAATCAAAGGTGGACTCTACATGATGGGCAGTGGACATTGAAGGTGGGTCCTACATGATAGACAATTTATTTTGATAGTAAGCCCTACACAATGAATGACCCACATCAAGGTGGGCTCCGCATGATGGACAGTCCACATCAAAGGTAGGCTCTGCATGATGGGTTGTGGATATTAAAGATGTGCCCCCACATGATAAATGCCCCATATATAGGTGGACCTCACATGAAGATGGTTCACATCGAAGGTTGGCTCCTAATGTTGACCAACCCACATCCAAGGGGGGCCTTGCATGATAGACTACCCACATTAAAGGTGGGCTCGCATGATGAATGGTCCACATCTAAGGTGGGCCCGACATAATGGATAATCTACATCGAAGGTAGGCCTCATAAGGTGGATGGTCCACATTGAAGGTAGGCTCCACACAATGGACGGTTCACATTGAAGACATAGCCAAGTTGGGCCCAACATATTGAATGGTCCACTTCAAAGGTTGGCCCCACATGAAAGATAGTGGATATTAAGAGTAGACCGAACAAACTTGAGGGAAAAGTACTTTTCCAATATTGAAAACTAAACATGTACTTATCCAATATTGAAAACTAAACATACTTCTCTACTTTTTTGGCCAATAAGTTTGTCGTTTACCAAACATACTTGTATAATAAATAAGTAGAAAGCAAGATACGTTACTTGAGGCATAAGCAGCTTATATAAAGTAACATACCATCCAAACATCCCCTTACCAGCCCGAAAGTAGGAAAATATATTTAGTTTCCAACATTGCATAAGTACTTATACCTAACTTTGTTTGATCCACCCTTAATATCTATTATCCATCATGTGGGCCCAACCTGTGATGTGGACTATTCATTATGTTGGACCCACCTTAGCCCTGTCTTCAATGTGAACCATTCATTGTAAAGAGCTTACCTTCAATGTGGGCCATCCACCATATAAGGCCCACCTTTGATGTGGGTATTAATCATGCGGGTACCTTGGGTGTAAGTTGTCCATCATGTCAGACATTTGATGTGGAGATCCATTATGTGGAGGCCAACTTCGAAGTAAGACATCCATCATGCAAGGCCCACCTTGGATGTGGACCATTCATCATTAGGGGGCTACCTTAGATGTGGACTGTCCTCGTGTGGGGTCCCATCAATGTTATTGTCCATCATGTGGGGCCCACCTTCAATACCAACTGCCCATCATGTGGAGCCCACCTTTGATGTGGTCCGTCTATCGTGTGAGCCCCACCTTTGATGCGGGTCCGCCTCTTGGATGTGAACCATCCATCATTAAGGGCTAACCTTTGATGTGGACCATCCATTATGTGGGGCCCACCTTTAACATGGGCCCTACCTTCGATGTGGGTTGTCCATCATGCAAGGCTACCTTTGGACTGTCCAATATTATAAGGAGAGATGAGAAAGGGAAGGAATGAGAGAGTAGAAAAGTAAAAAAGTTTACAAGCAAAAATGTTTTGGTGATGGATATAATCAACTTCACCGTAGGTGCTTACTACCTTAACTTCATAAAAGTAAATTTTTTAGTTGATAAAATAAGAAAAATTACTTATAGAATGATATCCAAACTACTCCTAGGGCGTGTTTGGTTGGTAGAATTGAATCGTATTGAATTGTATTAGATGGTATTAACATCATTCCTGCACAATCATTGCATTGCATGTTAGGAAATACCATGGTATTGTAACCATCCAATCCTATGTTTGAGATAAAAATTTTGCTACGGGAAACACCGGATTAAGCAAAATCATGTTTGATGAACCATGGAATTGTAATCAATGGACCAAATTCACAACAGATGTCGTTCACTTGTATACATATACAACCAATTAAAATGTCATGTGTAAATGGTGTATATGTATATGAATGGCATGGATAAACGCATGCATCAATGTGGGGCCCACATGTGTAGTAGATTTCAAAATCCTCGAAAATCCTGCATGGGACCAAATGGAATTCGGTGGGACTAGATGCAATTCCATCCCACCTAATCCCAACATTTCCCGTCCTCTCCAAATGGTAGATGGAATTGCAAGGGATCAAATGCAATTCTATCCCACTTAATCCCATCTAATACCTTGCACCAAACACTCCCCTTATGTCTATTTTCGAAGTCATTGATTGAATGGCTAAAAACAGGCAAATAAAGCATCTTGAGAATTTTAATCATTCAAAGGTAGAAATTAGAGATTGATTAGATAGTTAAAATCATTTAATGGTCATTGATGAAATGGTTATGATCATCTAACCAATGTGACTTATTGAGTGTTACCACCAATTAAATGTGGGGTCCACCACATGATGGATGCTGTAGCTTGGCGGCTACTATCTTCCAGTCACGAAGATATCTGGGGCATGTTCCATGAGCTAGACACGTCAATAGATTACTTGAAAGGTATGGATTAGATGTTTTGGTGGCCCATTTTTTGAATTATCAACTTACACCATTGACTTTTTTTGTTTTTTGTCCATAGCTATCTATTGGATGTCTGTCTTGTAAACAATCAAATACAGACAAGAGTTCAGTGTAACGGTTGGTTTGTGGCCTGTGTAAAGTTTGCTGACAGGATTTTTTTTTTTTTTTTTAATATTCAAAACACAATTTTCTGAATTTTAGATAATGAAATTCCAAATTGCCAGACAGATTGCTAGTTGAATTCTTGTGGCATCCGATTCTTGGAATTGAATTCTTAAATAACACTCAAATTCCAAGTTGTCAGATGACACGTCATGAGGAAAAAGTATACATACGAAACCAATGGTCTACATTTAATATGATGGGTAGGCCAACTCCAGATTGGAATGGCATATTTATGGGACACCACTTGTGCATATAAAGTCAGGTTGGGCTGGCCAAAATAGAGTTATTGGGCTATCCATGCAAGGCCCAAGCCCATCACATGGGGCAAGCTAGTATGTCTAAGTCCAGCCGGATTTCTCGGCCCATAGCCATTCTTAGGCCCGGTTAGAGCTATATGCTTGTAGTCTTCTTAAACAAAAAAGCAAAAACCCTACATTCTGAAAATTGAAATGTAGATGTAGCCGCAGCTCCATCTCCTTTGGAATATTCTAAAAACGCATGAGACAGAATAACAAATAGATTGCGTGCAATGTCGACGAGGAGACTATCATCTTTGGCAGTTGAATCTGTCACGATCCCAAGGGTTTAATAGCCTAACTTTACATGTTCCATCAATCCCAGGGCTTTTGATGTATTAGTTAGGTTCTTAATAATTGATATCAGAGCTAAGAGCTAACACCATATCCTATGTTCGAGTCACGGAAGGGGTGACCTGTGGAAAGGGCAACCTGGACCAGAATGAAAGCCGTTATGGTGTGAAAAAGGGCTACTTGGATAACTAGAGTGAAGTTGCCATGCCCTGGAAAGGGCTACCTAGAATGAGGCAAGATTGAGTGCCGCCACGGACTGAGCCGCCGGTTTGCAGCAACAATAGGGGGATGATGATAGGCCTCCCTATGATAGGCTTTAAGAACCCCTTTTTCCCTCACCTTCCAAGTTTTTCCTTCTTTTATTCTCCTCTTCTTGGGCTTTTCTTTTTATTTGAGATGAATGAATTATCTTGCTTGTTATGATGGATCATTCTCTTAAGCAAGACAAATGTATAAAGGAACACAGGTGTTGCTGTTTGTTCTTTTTTTTTTCTTTTTTTTAATTTTATTTTGGAATACAATAATGTGATAATGTAGCAAAATATTACATTGTCAAGCAATGTTTTCAATATGGCAAGGGTTGGTGATGATGTCCCCATAAGTGATGTTGAAAAGAAAGAACAAGGGGAACAACCTCTTCAAGAACCATTAGTCAAGCCTTAGTTGAAAAGCTCTACTAGAGCAAGCTAACCATTCAGAAGGTTCTCACATCATGAGTGTGTCATGCTTATAGATGGGGGTGAACTGAGGACTATCAAGAAGCTCAAACTAATTAATTACATAAAATGGAGTGGCTAAGAGCTATGCAAGAGGAGATGGGTTCTTTGCATAAGAACCACACCTATGACTTAGTGGAGTTGCCAAAGGATAAGAAAGCACTCAAGAATAAGTGGGTATCCAAATTGAATATTGAGAGAAGAATGCATAACGAAGGTACAAGGCAAGTTTGGTTGAGAAAGGATTTGGACAAAAGAATGACATTGATTTTGATGAGATTTTTTCGTCTGTGATGAAGATGTTATCCATTTGAGTCATATTTGGTTTCGATGTAAGATATGTCAAATAACATTCTTGCATAGTGATTTAGAGGAAACGATATATATATATATATATATATATTATATATATATATATATATATATATATATATATATATATATATATAGATATATATATATATATATATGGAGCAATGCTGAAGGTTTCGAAATTAATGTAATGAGCACATAATTTGTAAGCTGAAGAAGAGCCTATATGAGTTAAAACAATTTCTAAGGAAGTGGTACAAATAAGTTTGATTCATTCATGGCGGATCATGGGTATAAAAGAACCACTTCAGAACATTGTGTACTTGCTATGAAATTTTTTGAAGGTGATTTTACTATTCTTTTACTCTATGTTAATGATATGTTGATTATTGGTCAAGATGTTGGCAAAATTGACGGGTTAAAAAAGGGATTAAGTAGGTAATTTGTCATGAAGGCTTTAGGCCTCGCACAACAAATTGGGCATAAAGATCTCTTGTGATAGGAAGGTTGACAAACCGTGGTTATTATAAGAAAGGTATATTTAGAAAGTGCTTAAAATATTCCATATGGATAAAGCAAAACCTCTCGTTATCTACTTGCGGGTCACTTCAAGTTAAGAAGTGAGAAAAGTCTCTTAAGTGAGAAAGAAAAAAGAAATAATGAAGTTCCCTATGCATCAACGGTAGGAAGTTTAATGTATGATATGGTGTGCACGAGGCTCGACATCACAAATACAATTGGTGTTGTTAGCAGATTACTTGAAAACCCTAGCAAAGAGCACTGGGAAGCAGTTAAATGGATTCTTAGATATCTCAGGGGTTAATTCAAGGCGTGTTTATGCTTTAAAGGTGGTAAGTTTGTGTTAGAAGGCTACAAAGATACAAATATGATAAGAGACATTGACTCCAGGAAGTCCATATCAGGGCACATGCTTACTTTTGCAGGGGAAGCAGTGTTATGGCAGTCCGAGTTGCAAAAAAGTGTGGCCTTATCTACTACAAAAGCTGGGTATATTGCAGTGATAGAAACTTGTAAGGAAATGTTATGGATGAAGAGGTTCTTTCAAGAACTTAGCTTGATGCAAAACAATTGTATTGTTATTGTGACAGTTAGAGTGTCATCCACCTTAGTAAAAATCTAAGTCTCCATTCCACGACCAAGAACATAGATGTAAGGTACCATTGGATTCGGGATGCTCGTGAAGAAAAGTTGCTACAACTTGAGAAGATCCACACCAACAAGAATGATTCGAATATGATGACCAAGGCCTTAGTTAGAGAAAAGGAGAAAAGCATGGGTTTTGCAAAAGCATGGTAGGTTTAAGCATGGTGGTGCCCTCTTCATGAGTTTTTTTTTATTATTATTATTTTTTATTGGGGGGGGGGGGGGTGTTGTAATTTATTCTTTTGGCCTTATCTTTTTTAAGTGAGTAAAAGTAAAAGAGAAAGAAATGACTTTTTTGCCTAGAGAGATTTGTTGCAACATATTTGGGGTTTTCTTTCTTGGAGAAAAAGAGGAGCAAGGTGTCTTCTTTCTTCAAGCTTCTTATTGATTACAAAAGGAGTTTTTCATCTCCGGATTCGCGAGGGTCTATTCCCAATACCGGTTTATTCAATTATCTTCTCCAAGGGTTGTGTTGGGGTTTTGTACAATCCCTAGTTGTTGAGAAAATTCCTTTCTTTTGTTATTGCTTGAAATCCACCCTTTGGGTGATATATTTGAATATCTAAGAGAGGTTGGTCTCTTGATGATTGTGCATCCATTATTTCTATTATAGTGGATTTTACATAACTAGGTCGCGTAGTTTTTCCCTTCACATATGATGGTTTTTCCACATAAAAAATATATCTTTTGCACTCTACATGTCTGATGATTTGCTTACTTATATTGGAAGTGATTATCATCCATTAATCTTTTTGAATTGTTAATCCCAATGATTTGCACATAGAAGGAAAAGTTGTGTGGTTTCTAAACAAATCCGTGGATAACTTGTTCATTAATTATGAATATGTGGTTAGAATCGGGTCTCTTTTTTTTTAAAGCTTTGTTTCATTATGGTGGTCAATGTCGAACTCCCTCCAAGCCCTCTTTCAAGCCTAGAATTGGGAAGTGTGGGCAGAAGAAAGAGATAGTTGTGGTGGCTATCCTTGTTGGAAGTTATTTGGTATGTATCGAACGAAACTTACAATAGGACACTCAATAATTTGGCTTCTAACACAACTTCGGTTATCCATTCAGTGAGAGGTCAGACAATTTTCTGTTAATTAGGTTTGAACCTTTTGGGAGGTCATTCTTGATTTTTATGAGTTGGGTTACAGGGAGCTCTCTCCATCTTCCTTTTTTTTTTTTTGTCTTTTTTCCTTTTCTTTTGTTTGCATCTCTTTTTGTTTGATTTTAATATAATTAAGTTACCATTAGAAAAGGAGGAGGAGAAGGAAAAGTCTTCACAAAGGCAAACGTTATAACCTCAGACATGTGCGAGATACTAGCGAAAGTGAAAATAGTTCAGTTACTAGCTTTTTCAATATAATTTTGTAGGCAAATAAATGTTAGACATGTGGAGAAGTATCATAAAATCTATTTACAAGAACAAAGGAGATGCATGAAGTTGCACAAACTATCGAGGGATCAAACTTATGCCTTCACTGTGAAGTTCTGAAAGACGATGTTAGTACAAGATTAATACAATAAATAAGATATATTCAAATAGTTTGGCTTCATGCCAAGGAGATTAACAATTGAAGCTATTTCTTGACTTAGATAATTAATTGAACAATATAAAGATAAGAGAAGAATCTATACTGGTTTCATAAATCTGGAATAAGCATACGATGGAGTTCTTGGGGAAGTTATGTGATGGGTGATTCTAAGAAAAGGGGTTCTAGGAGGATACATGGACATCTTTAAAGACATGTACAAGCATTGTTGTAAGAGGAAGAATGGTTGTTAGATTGATACATCCACAAAGCTTTTTACATTAAGCTTGTCCATCTTAGTGCAAGTGAATTTTGTAACTGAATCTAAGCTTATTTAAGTTCAATGTACTTAGACTACAGTGAGACACACTTGGATACACTAAAACATGCTTTGATGCATATTGTATGTTTAACTTGAATGTTCAAAGCTTAGTATTTTGTTTAGGCTTTTGAGTATGATGTGGTATTTGGTAGACCACCTAAAGGGGGGAAATGCTAAATTGTAGGTTTGGAGGTAAAGTCCAGAGGCTTAACATTAGTAGAACCAAGGGAGTATTTGGAATGCAACTTCTCTAAGAATGGTAATAGAGATGCAACTTTAATTAAAAATGATGGTCAAGAGATTCTCCACTTCTTCTTTTTTAATTGTGGAAAAAGCTTTTAGTAGAATGATTGATAAGGTCAATGTGATAGAGTTTTTGGAGAGAATTCTAGATCAGTAGGAATGATTTTCAAGTTGCATCTTTAGTACATGGGTGACACTCCTGTAATGCGGAGCCAAGATAGTCAAAATGGCAACTTTAGTAAGATGGTAGTAGAGATGAGACTTTAGTTAAATTGATGGTTTCATGTTGTTCGATGACAGGGTTGATAAGTTTCCTCTGGTTATTGTGTGTGGCCTTCTCAGATCTATATCTGATCACAATCCTATATAACTAGAGCTCGAGGTAGACAGTTACGGCCAAAGCCATTTTGGTTTGAACTGATGTGGTTGGATGTGGAAGGTTTTGCCGAACTAATTAAAGGTTGGTGACAATGTTTCGAGATTATTGGTACGACTAACTTTAGATTGTCTCAAAAGCTCAAAACTCTCAAGGGAAAACTGAATGGATGAAGAAAGTAGATTTTAAGTAAAATGAATGATGACGTGAGAAGAATCTAGGGGAAATTCATGAAATCGAAATAAAGGAAGAGGCGAGCGAGTTATCCAAAGAAGAATGTCACAAGCGCATTTCCTCGGCCGAAAATTATTCCAAGCACTTAGAAAGAAGAGATTAAATGGAGGTAGAGATTGAGGGCATTGTGGCTAAAAAGGGTGATAAGAACACTCACTGTTTCCATAACATTGCTAGTGTTAAGGCAAGGAATAATCAGATTAGTAGTCTTGTTGTGGATAGCCAAAGAATCGAAGACAAAAGCCATATGTTCAACTATTGTGTAAAAGACTCCTTGTTTAGAGTGCTTCTCCATCGTTTTCAGTTCGATCTTTCTACAAGATGTTTTGGATTCCATCGAATATGAGAAGAAAGGATTTCTTTCATGCTTTTAGTTCTACAGTGCCCCTCCCAAGGTGCCATCCTTTACTTGGTTGGAAGAAAGGGAATTTTGACCATAAACGATCTTCAGAAAAGGGTTGTGGTCCTCCCTAATATATGCCTCATGTGTATGAACGATGTAAAATCAATTGATCACCTCTTCATCCATTGTTCCTTTGCTCGTAAAGTGTGGTGTAGGCTCTTAGCATCCTTTGAAGTGAATTAGGTAATGCCAAAATTAGTAGAAGATCTATTTTGGGCCTGGCATGACATGATTCTTCCTAATTAAAAGTTAGTTATTTGGCACCTAGTACTTGCTAGCGTTTTTGTGGAATATGTGGGGGCGAGTGTAATAGGTGATTTTTTTTTCTCAATAAATAAGGCTTGTGGGGAGAACTACTATGGAAATCCAAGAGAGGTGTATTAGTATGGGCATCTAGGGTTAAAATGTAAATGTTTCTGTGGTATCGCCCATGCTTGGATTGTAATTTTGATTCACTTCTTTTTTATCTTAGAAACTTCTCAATAAAAACATATCTATTATCTTTTAAGAAAAATAGAGATTCTCCACTTCTTTTTTTCAACAATGGGAAAAGCTCTTGGCATAATGATTGATAAGGTGAATGTAAAAGGGTTTTTGGATAGAATTCTAGATAAATAGGAATGATTTTCAAGTGCACATCCTCAGTACGTGGGCAACATACCTATTATGTAGAGCCAAGATAGTCTAATTGACAATTTGAGAGAAGTGTTGAAACGTTTCGAAGTAGTGTCAAGTCAGAGAATCAACATGCAGAAAAGTGAGAGGTTGGGATCTGACTCTGGGAGGAAGGAGTGCAGACTGCATTCGTTAGCAAATATGTTCAGTTGCAAGGTTGACAACCTTCTTATCTTGGTCTTCCACTTATGTGGGGAAAGCAATGAAGCGTTTGTGGGTAATTTTCATTGGAAGTGGAAAAGAAACTACCAGCTTGTGCAAGAGTAGATACCAGTCTCTAAGAGGCCAAGTAGCCCTAATTAAGGTAGCATTGCTCAAGAGTCCAAGACGTCTTCATACTTGTGTCTCTTTTCAAGTGCTTGGCCATTGTTATTCAGCATCTTGAAGGTTTTCAGAATTCTTACAGAGACGGAGGGAACCACGAAAGAAATATTTTCCTGTGGGATGGAAAGAGGTTTGCAAATCTCAAGATACTGCAGGGACAGATATAAAATCTAAAGAATATGGTTGTGCCATCTTTTGTAAATGGCAATGGAGGTTTGGATCGGAGGAAAATAGCCTATGGTATCTCATGAGAATACGAGGTGCTGGAGGGAAGACAGTTCATTCTTCTGTCTTTTCAGTATAGGGCCGGGAGAATTTGGAAAGCGATTGTGGATGGTTGGAGATGGGGTTATAAATTCTTAGATGCACCTGGTTTGACAGTTCACTGTTAGAAGCGATTTTCTCAGGCTTGACAATATCCTTTGAACAACAGGCTTCTTCTTTTTTTTTCCTCAATGTTTCAATTTGGAGGCAATTGGGTGGTATTAACTGCATGTTTTCACGGGAACCTAAAGGGTGACAGGTTTGAGGATTTTATTCCACTTCAAAATTGCCTTAGAGAGATTGTTGTTCTCCTTCTCATAATGATAGGTGACGATATATTCACTCCTTCAGTAGCTTTTTGGGAAATTCCTTTTATCAGCTTCTTTGTGGCGATGATTGCAGTGTTTCTTGGAGCCACAAGTGCTTACCTGATGATACCCAAGTCTACCAACAGTTGTTACATTTGTATTTATTTGGCCAAGAATAATGTTTTAATCATTGATAAACTGGGTAAGAGGAGTATGGTATAACAAATTGGTGCATTGTGTGCCTCACGGATGCAGAGTTTGTCAATCACCTATTTATCCATTGCGAGGTTCTTATGGTGATTTGAAAAAAGAAAAAGGAAAAAGTCCCTTTCTCAGTTTGGTTTGGCTTGAGTGATGCTCAGGTCAATTGATGATCAAACCTATGCATGGAATTGGTAATTTCCAGTAAAAAGGAAAGGCACTCTTTGGAAAATCTCTTTCCTAACTATGATGTGCTCACTTTGGGCTGAACAAAATGATCACACCTTTAACAATAGATCTACTACGATAGAGGTCTTTTGGAGGGTCGTGACTAGGCTAAACATTTTCACGGAGTGTAGTAGGGAAGACTTTTTGAAGGATTGGATGAATGTATAACTATCTTGTGTACTAGGGAAGACCTTTCTATGCTTGTATGCTTTATTGTTACTATTCAGAAAAGAAAAACTTTTCCTTTCTGCGAGGTTTGTGGAAGCGAGTAATATCAGGTAAATATGAGGTGAGATGAGGTGAGGTAAGGGGGTGGTTTACTAAGTTCATGTCTCTTTACATGTTGTCATGGCTATGAAATTTTGGTGCAGAAATGCCTGTTAAATTACTCGAGAACACCATTTTGAGAGGATTTGTAGTGTGTAGATCGTTGCACCTAGTTATGATCTGTTGCATAGGGTGGTTCCTGTGAAGGTCGCTTAGGGTTGTTTCATCTAAGGACTGGTGATTACGATGTCATTGCTTCGAAGAAACTAAATAAAAGATGAGGTTGACGGATTCCTAAGTCCCATGGAGCATTGGTTCTCACCTTCTGCAAGTGAAAGCGACAAGTGGAAGTGGTGCTTTGAGAGAGAGTGGAAACTTTTTGGGGGGCAAGTCTTTTATGTTCCTTCTAGTGGTGGAAATAATGGAAGGAGAGTCACCACCTTGTCTTTCCCCTACCCTCCCCTTCCGGGATAGACTTCCAATCGATTTTGGAAGTTTTTCTGTCAATTGTTGTACAATTCCTCAGATTATAGTCGGGGGCTAGTAGGGATGTACACGAACCGGGCTAGCACGGTTAACTTGCTCGACTCGGCCCGACTCGGAACTGAGTTCGGGCAGAGTTCAAACATGTCCCAGTTTGGCCCGACTCGGTCGTGTGTGTGTGTGTGTGTGTGTATATATATATATATCCTAAATCTTTATCTTTATCATTTGAGACAGAGAAGTGAGAACGTCGTTTGTCCCTTTGTAGATGGAGCAAGCCCGAAATTGGCCCGAACTTCGCCGATTGCTGACCGGGCCGAGTTTGTGCTGGACATGTTGGCCGGTGACAGAGTCGAGCTGGGTTTGGGCTGGGTGTGGCTGGTGAGGTCGGGCCAGGTTGAGCCCAGTTCGACGGATCGATCGACTCGTGTACATCCCTAGGGGCTAGTGTCGTGGATCCAACAACAATAATTGTGGTCATACACGGGTCTACTAGGGTTTTGGCATTTGTTGGTTAGTTTTTAAAAATATCCTTACTGTCAACCATTTTAGTAAGAGAATGACAATCGTCAATGGGATTTATCATGTGCTTGAGAAGTGCCGAGATTGTAATTACTAGTTTAATCATTGTCCTTCACAAAATATCACTGGAGGCAGCTTTTGGCCTTCTTATAGGTGGTGTAGGTGATGCCAAAGTCAATAACTATGCTTTTCCAATCTTAGGATTGGGGTTGTGGAGGTAAGCAAAGGCAGATTCTCAGAGGTTGGCATTACTTGCAGGTTTTTAGTCAATTTGAAAGGAACATAACAACATGATCTTTTAATGGGTCGGAATCGTTGGAAGAGGTCTTTTAAAGAGTAGAGGATATGGTAGTCAAGTAGGCTATGGATCTTAAGTTGTTTGTTGATGGTGGATTGTATGAGATTTTCGCTTTAGGAGTCTGGGGGAGGATTTCTATCATTTGATCTTCATTGCTTTGAATTTGTGGTGTTTCCTGACACAGGGATGAACGTGATGAGGTCAAGCACCGTCTCCCTTAAGAGGATAACTATTCCGAATCCACAGAACTTCTCTGGACTCCTCACAGAGGATTCTCAAATCCACGAGAAAGAAAGCAAGCAAAATAGAAAATAAATTTTATAAGATTCGAAATTGATTAATGAAGGAAATAAACGAGTTCACAACCATTTAAATAGGGATACCAAGCAATGGGAGAGAAATCAAAAGCAGACTACAACTAAAACACGTAGAATTTGCAACTTACTATAAATAGTAAACTTACTATTTATAGACAATCGTGATGTCTACTAGTGCGCAAGGTTTTGGCCAAAAATAGTAAGTGTCCTATTTGGCTTCACCAAGCTGTTCTCCTAATTTTTCTAAGCACTTTTCATGTTGGCCGCAACTCCTAAAGCCCAACGGATGAAGAGTTATAATCAAACTAAAACTTACTATTTATAGTAAAAGCGGAATTAAAATAAGGTAACGACCGTCGATACAGGGGTATTTTGCAAATCTGGCTTGCATAACCTAGTGTAGCAAGGTTGGTTGGCTAAAGTAGCTCGTTCTACCCCAAAATCATATATTTTACGCCCGATAACTCATTCCGGATTGTTAGATATATGCACTATCTAAGGTTCGACGGTCCGGATCACTTTTGTCGTCGGCCGGGCCTTTTCTGATCCATCTTGGCCATGAAACTGTCAGCGTCCCGCTCTACATCAGTTCCCTCCACTTCAAAAGAACTCGTCCTGCTCTGGTTCATGATACTTGGTCAGGTCCGCGACATTGAAAGTCCGTGAGATCGCCATGTCATCTAGAAGATCAACAACATAAGCGTTATCATTGATCTTTCGGATAATTGGGATGGGTCCAATCTTCTTATTCTTCAACTTTTTATACGTCCAGGTCAGAAATCTCTTTTTGCGCAGATGGGCCATAACGCTGTTGCCCACTTCGAACACTTTTTATCGTCGATGTTTGTCCGCTTGTTCCTTATACTTCTCATTCGAGGCATGTAACTTGGTCTGCACTTCCGCATGGATGCCCATGATCTTGTCTGTCATATGTTCTGCTGCAATGCTCGTACCTGGGAACTTGGGCAGAGGGACTAAGTAAGTGTGTAGCGAGACACTCGTCCGTAGATAATCTGGAATAGTGATTTTCCTGTCGAGCGGTTCACCATGTTGTTGAATGAAAACTCTGCTTCAGACAAGGTCAAATCCCACTACTTCAGTTTTTCTCCTAAAATACAGGTCTGCCCATCAGTCTGTGGGTAGTAGGCGCTGCTGAATTAAAATCGTATATCGAATCGAGTCCACAAAGTCCACCAAAAGTGGCTAATGTACTTCGTGTCACGATCAGAAGTAATGGTCTTGGGGACCCTGTGTAGCTGTACGACATCCCTGAAGAATAGATTCGCCACGTGTGTTGCATTGAGGTCTTCTTACATGAGATAAAGTGTGTCATCTTGGAGGAGAAACAATCTACCACCACGAACATCTAATCCATGCCACGTTGTATTCGTGAGCAAGCACGAAGACCATAGTAAATCCTCTCAAAGACCGTCAGGCATAGGTAACCGCGGGTGTAGGAGGCCTGTATTCTGAGGTTGCCCCTTGGAGGTCTGACAACGTTGTACGGCTTTTTCCCACATCACGTACCAATTGCAGCCAGTAATACCTCTCTTCCATAAGAGCTCGCGTCTTATCTTACCCAAGGTGTCCACCGAGGCCACCTCCATGTAGCTCCTGAATAATCTGCTCTCTCAGAGAACTTTAGGGGATGCACAATCGATTCCCTTTGAAGAGGAAACTGTCCTGTATATGAAGGTCATTGGGGTGACCTTCTTGACATTTCATCCAAGAATATTTGAAGTCCTCGTCCTCAGCATACAACTCCTTGAGACAGTCGAAGCCGACCACCTCATTACTCCGTAACAAATAGTGATGCACGGCGACTAAGTGCACCAACCACCTTATTCTACTATCCTGACTTGTGCTTCAGAACGAACGTGAATCCTGTAAAAATGCAACCATCTAGGATGTGCACGATTCACGTTAATCTGACTATTAATAACTTTAATGCTTGATGGTCAGTGTACAGAACAAACTCTCTTTGAATCAGATAATTCCGCCAATGTCATAGCGACTGAACAACTGTATATAACTCAAGCTCATACGTCGACCACTTCTTTTGGGCTTCATTGAGCTTCTCGCTGTAGAAGGTTACCGACCTGCCTTCCTGTGATAATACTCCTCTAATTTCGATGTATGAAGCATCACACTCAACCTCAAATTTCTTATCGAAACTAGGAGAGCACCAAGACCGGTGTTGTGGACAAACGATACTTGATCTCATAAAAGCTCTTGTTAGCTTCATCGGTCCACTGAAATGGTCATTTTCATGCAATCTGTAATAAGCGCGACTATTGTGCAAAAATTTTCAACAAATCGATGATAGAAGGTCATCAACCTGTGAAAACTCCTCACCTTATGAATGTTTGTCGAGATCAGTCATTTCTTAATGGCTCGCACCTTTTCATCGTCTACACAGATGCCTGTAGACGTTACAACAAATCATAGAAAAACATATGTTGTCCGTTAAAAACTATACTTCTCCAAGTTGAGGTACAACTTGTTAATTTGTACGACCGCAGCACCTGCCTGAGATGTTTCCTATACTCCGTCTCATCCTGGCTATATATCAGTATGTCATCAAATATACTACTACAAATCGGTCAGTGAACGGTTTTAGAACTTAATTCATCAAACGTATAAAAGTACTTGGTGTGTTCGATTGGCCGAAGGGCATGACCAACCACTCATACAACCCTTCTTGGTCTTAAACGCCATTTTCCACTCATCACCGGGTCAAATACGAATCTGATGGTACCCGCTCCTTAGGTCTATTTTAGAGAAAACCTTGGCCCCTTCTAGCATATCGAGCATGTTGTCCAACCGTGGTATTGGGAACCGATATTTGATGGTAATTTTGTTACTTGCTCAACTGTCGACACACGTGCGCCAGCTTCATCTCTTTTTTTGCATTAATAATGCTGGCATGGCACATGGGTTCATGCTCTCTCTCAAGAAACCCTTAAGGATCAATTCCTCCACTTGTCCCTGAAGTATCTCATACTCCTTCAGACTCATCTAATAATGGAGGGCGTTTGGGTAGGCTAGCCCCAGGGACGAGGTCTATGTGATGTTGGACATCCCTCATGGGGGGCAATCCATCAGGTAAATCTTTAGGTCAGACTTCTTTGAATTCGTTTAACAATAGTCTTAAACTTAGAGAAATATTCAAGGGTTCTGATTCCTTGCCCTTCACCACTACAGCGTATACCTCGCCGGTTTTCTTAGATTCCTCCACGAAATCCCGAATAGTCAAGAGGAAACTCCCCTCTACTTTAGAGGCTTCAAGGTGGTTCTCTAGTGCCATAGAGGCAAGGATTATTTTTCGACTATTCTTGATGAATACGTAGACATTGTCTCGTCCTCGATGGGTCGCATCACGATTCGACTGTCAGGGTTAACCGAGTAACATATGGCATGCTTCCATATCGACCACGTTGCAAAGTATTGATTCTTATAATTTTTGTCAATTGAAAACGAGATAGTACATTGTTCAATTGTCTTAGTCTTGTTCACCTTTTTTATCCAGCCAATTGAGTACGGGGAAGGATGTTTTATCATTGATAGCTACAACTTGTCTACTATCACCCTTGAGACGATGTTTCCGCTACTACTATTGTCTATGATCACATCACAGACCTTTCTGTTGACAGTGCACTGAGTACGAAATGTACTGTGTCGTTGTGGATGTAATTCCTTTCGTGGGGTATACAGTAATCTCCTCACAACTAGAGATTCGCCACGATCATCGCCCGTTAATTCATCATCATCTGTTATTTCTTTAGTGACTTGTTCATATTCATCAAAGCCAAAGTCTTCTTCTGTGGCCTCATATTCAGTGTCTCTTCATTTATGGTCAAGTGTGCTGAGGGACGTTGAGGACGAGTGTTTGATAAGTGGCCTGGTTGGCCACAGCAGTAACAATGTTCGACCTTGGCCTAGCATAAGAATTTGGAATCCTACTCGGGCCCACTGTTGTGGGTGCTGCACGTTGAGGTCTGGATGAGCCGCTTCCTGTATAACGGTTTGTGGTTGCAGGAGGTTGAGGACATTCTCTTACTAGATCTTTTTCTCGTGCCAGCACTGGATCTTGCGTGAGACCCGTCATGGGGGGTCGAGTTGAAGGCTAGGGCCGAGCAAGAACTCTTGCAAGTTGCGTTTCTGCCCTACCCACCTATTGAACTACTTCATCCACGGTCCTGACTGGGTACATCTGAGCTCGGTCCCGAATTGTCAGTCGCAACCCACCTATAAATCATGCCACCTTCTGTGACTCAGATTCTGACAGATTGTTTCGTATTGCCAACCGCTAGAATTCTTCAGTATAATCTTTAACAGTTCGATTTCCTTATTGGCAATTATGGTATTGCTGGAATAATATTTGCTTATAATCACTGGGGAGGAATCGCGATCGAAGAAGACGTCTCATCTGTGGCCATGATGATATGGGCGCCTTGTTCTAGCACGCTCGTAAGAGTTGTAATTGCTCCCACCATGCAGAACCACTATATTTTAATTTAAATGCTACCAATTTTACTTTTTGATCTGGCACGTTCATATAATCAAAATATCTCTCTACTACTTCGCTAGCCAATCGAGGAAATCTTCTATGCGTAATAAACCATTAAAACTAGGAAGTTCAGCCTTACTTCGATAGTATCTTTCAGCACAATCTAGATGATCGCCTCCATGGATTGGTCATCAGGCGAAACCTTTATTAAGGTCCTCATCGCTATAACTTGAATCATTTGGTGTAAACCTACGGTTTACCATTGGTAGTATTATACGGAAATCGGAGTTGTGTCGTACAGCAACCACGGGTGGTGGAGCAACCGTAGGTGGTGGAGCACTGCCTAGGGCTTGGGGTGGAAGTAGCGCATCTGCAAGACGGTCAAGGTTGCCTGTAGCCCTTGCATAGTCAACTGACTCTCCCAGTGGAAAGCTTCTATTCTTTCCGCAAGATCATGAATCCCTGGATCACCGTCCACAGGATTTGGCTCATACCTTCGTTGTTTGCCATCGGCCCGATGGGAATCCTCGTTTTGATACCAATTGACGCAGGGATGAACTGATGAGGTCAAGCACTGTCTCCCTCAAGAGGATATCTGTTCCGAATCCACGAAACTTCTTCTCTGGACTCCTCACGGAGGCTTATTGAATCCACGAGAAAGAAAGCAAGCAAAATAGAAAATAAATTCTATAAAATTCAAAATTGATTAATAAATGAAATAAACGAGTTCACAACCCTTTAAATAGGGATACCAAGCAATGGGAGAGAAATCAGAAGCAAACTACAACAAAAACTCCTAGAATTCGCAACTTACTATTTATAGGCGGTTGTGATGTCTACTAGTGTGCACGGTTTTCGGCCAAAAATAGTGTCCTATTTGGCTTCACCAAGTTGTTCTCCTAATTTTTCTAAGCGCTTTTCACATTGGGCACAACTCCTACAGCCCAACGATGAAGAGTTATAATCAAACTAAAACTTACTATTTATAGTAAAAACAGAATTAAAAGGAAAAACGACCGTCGATCCAGGGGTACTTTGCAAATCCAGCTTGCGCAACCTGGCGTAGCGGGATTGGTTGGCTAAAGTAGCTCATTCTACCCCAAATCATATATTTTACGCCTGATAACTCATTCTGGATTGTGAGATACGCCCGATCTAAGGTCTGACAATCTAGATCACTTCTATCGTCGATCGGGCCTTTTCTGATCCATCTTGGCCATGAAACTGTCTGCAACCTGCTCTACATCATTTCCTCTCTCTCTCCCTCTCTTCTTGAATATATATATATATATAGAGAGAGAGAGAGAGAAAGAGAGAGAGAGAGAGAGAAACGCTTGGCTACGCACCGGTTCGCATGTATGACGTGCGAGCTATCAACCGTTGGATAAGGTAGACAGTCTGGATGAAGGCGCTCTTAGTACAAGTTTGAGCGAGCGAGTTTCCTTCTCTGGCACGCCTCTTCACCCTATTCTCTAACTCTCCGAAGGATGCGGCAGAAGTCTTTCACATGAAGTTCTTCCGCTGGAAACCTAACTGGGACCCACCGATGTTTTTGAGAAATTCAATACGTCCATCCGTTTTGTTTGATCATTTTAGGACATGAGGCCAAAAATGAGCAGGATACAGTACTCAAGTGGGCCAAAAACGTAAGGATCGAACACACACAGTTGAAATATTATTGGTGCCACAAGAGCTTTGAATCAGGCTAATATTTCTGTTTTCAGTTCATCTTAGTGGTAATGACATTACGAACGGTATGGATGGCATGTAAACATCACTGTCGACCCCAGGGAGGTTCAATGGTAGAAAATTCCCTACCCACCTTTTCCTTTAGTTCGACCCACTTGAGTCTTGCATCCTGCTAATTTTTGGTCTTAGGTCCTAAAATGAGCTCAAAAAATGGATGGACGGAGTAGATTTCTCAAAATCATCATGGTGGGCCCCACCTAGGTTTCCAGCACATGAAAGACTTTTGCACGAAATTCGCGTCCGAAAAAAAACTGCGTAGTGGATTTCCTACGAAAGCCTTTCACAGGAAGTTCATGTGCTGGAAACCTAAGTGGGACCCACCGTGATGTTTTTGAGAAATCCAATCTATCCATCCATTTTGTGAGATCTTTTAAGACATGAGGCCAAAAATGAACAGGATATAATACTCAAGTGGGCTAAAACGTAAGGATCGAACACACACAGTTGAAATATTTGTGGCACCATAGGAGCTTTGAATCAGGCTAATATTTGTTTTTTAGTTTATCTCAGTGGTAATGACATTACGAACGGTATGGATGGCATGTAAACATCACTGTCGACCCCAGGGAGGTTTCAACGGTAGAAAGTTCCCTACCCACCTTTTCCTTTAATTCGGTCCACTTGAGTCTTGTATTCTACTAATTTTTGGTCTCAGGTCCTAAAATGAGCTCAAAAAATGGAGGACAGGGTAGATTTCTCAAAATCATCATGGTGGGCCCCACCTAGGTTTCCAGCGCGTGAAAGGCTTTCGCAGGAAATCCGCGTCCGAAAAAAACCGCGCAGTGGATTTCCTACGAAAGCCTTACGCAGGAAGTTCCTGCACTGGAAACCTAAGTGGACCCACTGTGATGTTTTTGAGAAATCCAATCTATCCATCCATTTTCTGAGATCATTTTAGGACGTGAGGAAAAAAATGAACAGGATCAATACTCAAGTGGGTCAAAAACCTAAGGATCGAACATACACAATTGAAATATTCGTGGCGCCACAGGAGCTTTGAATCAGGCTAATATTTGTGTTTTTAGTTCATCGCAGCAGGAATGACATTACGAATTGTATGAATGGCATGTAAACATCATTGTTGACCCCAGGGAGGTTTCGACGATAGAAGTTTCCCTACCTACCTTTTCCTTTAGTGCGGCCCGCTTAAGTTTTTTCTCTTGCTCATTTTTAACCTCATGTCCTAAAATGATCCCACAAAACGGATGGACAGATTGGATTTCTCAAAAACATCACGGTGGCTCCCACTAGGTTTCCGGTGCAGGAACTTCCTGCGAAAGGCTTTCATAGGAAATCCACAGCGCGGTTTTTTCAGACGCAGATTTCCTGCGAAAGCCTTTCGTGTGCTGGAAACCTAGGTGGGGCCCACCATGATGTTTTTGAGAAATCTACCATCCATCCATTTTTTGAGCTCATTTTAGGACTTGAGACCAAAACTTAGTAGGATGCAAGACTCAAGTGGGTCGAATTAAAGGAAAAGGTGGGTAGCGAATTTTCTATAGTTGAAACCTCCCTAGGGTCGATAGTGATGTTTACATGCCATCCATACCGTTCGTAATGTCATTACCACTGAGATGAACTGAAAACATAAATATTAGCCTAATTTAAAGCTCCTATGGCGCCACAAATATTTCAACTATGTGTGTTCGATCCTTACGTTTTTAGCCCACTTGAGTATTGTATCCTGCTCATTTTTGGCCTCGTGTCCTAAAATGATCTCATAAAATGGATGGATAAATTGGATTTCTCAAAAACATCACAGTGAGTCCCACTTAGGTTTCCAGCGTAGGAACTTCCTGCGAAAGCCTTTCGCAGGAAATCCACAGTGCGGTTTTTTCGGACGCGGATTTCCTGCGAAAGCGTTTCGCGCACTGGAAACCTAGGTGGGGCCAACCATGATGATTTTGAGAAATCTACCTAGTCCATCTGTTTTTTGAGCTCATTTTAGGACCTGAGACAAAAATTAGCAGGATGCAAGACTCAAGTGGGCCGAACTAAAGGAAAAGGTGGGTAGGGAATTTTCTACCATTGAAACCTCCCTGGGGTCGACAGTGATGTTTACATGCCATCCATACCGTTCGTAATGTCATTACCACTAAGATTCAAGTGGGCCAAACTAAAGGAAAAGGTGGGTAGGGAATTTTCTAACCGTTGAAACCTCCCTAAGGTCGACAGTGATGTTTACATGCCATTCATACCGTTTGTAATGTCATTACTACTGAGATGAACTGAAAACATAAATATTAGCCTGATTCTAAGCTCCTGTGGCACCACGAATATTGCAACTGTGTGTGTTCGATCCTTATATTTTTGGCCCACTTAATTACTGTATCCTGCTCATTTTTGGCCTCATGTCCTAAAATGATCTCACAAAATGGATGGACGTATTGGATTTCTCAAAAACATCACGGTGGGTGGGTCCCAGTTAGGTTTCCAGCGGAAGAACTTCATGTGAAAGACTTCCGCCGCATCCTTTGGAGAGTTAGAGAATAGGGTGAAGAGGCGTGCTAGAGAAGGAAACTCGCTCGTTCAAATTTGCGCTAGAGTGCCTTTATCCAGACCGTCTGCCTTATCCGACGGTTGATAGAAAGGTTCGCACGTAATGACGTACGAACTGATGCGTACCTAAGCTTTCTCTCTCTCTCTCTCTCTCTCTCTCTCTCTCTCTCTCTCTCTCTCGCTCTCTCTCTCTCTATATATATATATATATAGATATATATATATAATATATATAATATATATATAATATATATATATATACTATTACCATTAAAATATAAATAATCATATATATATTATATATATACACTATTACCATTAAAATATAAATAAATAAATAAGATCCGGAGTAAATACGGGTGAAGTAAGTGGGTTGATTTACCAAGGTCATGCCCTTTTACAGGGCACCAGGCCGTGGAAACGGTTTAGTGTAGAAAAGCTATTTCTTTAATGGAGTGTGCTGCTTTTGGGATGGCTCAAGAATGTGGTTTTGGGAGGGGATGCATAGTGTGGTGACTGACAGTTAGTACTAAGTTTATTCCCTGCTGTATGGGGTGGTTCCTGGAAATATTCTGGTCTGTCATGGTTATTTCGTCCTTCGAGGTCAGGTGGTTATGATGCCACCATTTTGAAGAGACCTAACGGATGATGACACTGAATAATTCTCAAGTCTTAGGGCATTCTCAGTAGGCTTTTAACCCATAGGTGAAAGTGCAAGTGAAAGCAGTTCTTTGAAAGATTGGGAGACTTTTTGGTGAAGTTGTTCTCTTTCTTCACTTAGTGGGGATTGGGGAGACGGTGTAAGGAAGGTTGCACCCCATAGGGATAGCTTTTGAGTGGCATGTTGACAAGGGCAAGGTCTTAATGTTTGATCATCTAACAAGTACAAAGATGAATATTACTAATATGTATATCCTATGCTTGCAGAATGCAGTATTGGTGGATCGCTTATTCTTGCCATCTTTTATGTAATAGGCTTGGTGGTGGTTTTACAATCCTTTTGGTTTGGCCTGGGTGATCCCAAGACTGATTGTGCTTTTCTTGAAGCATGGAATGGGGGCCACTTAGGTCTCAGGAGGTAATCCTTGTGGAGATTAGCTCTTCTCATGAGACTGGTCAAAGGTGGATGGTTGCTTTGGCTATAGGCATTAGAGCTCTTGCTAGTCATAGAAGAGATGAAATGGGAAGATTTTGGACAAACCAGTGTTAAGTTTACGGTTCTAGTTGTGGTTTGATTTGCTGTATTGACGATCTTTCACATCTTACCTCATGTTATGGTTTTCTTGAGCTGTTTCTCTTTTCTTTCTTTTAATAAAATTTCTTTATCATTCAAAATAATAATATAAATAAATAAATAAATAAAAATGTAAAACTCATCTCTTGCTAGAATAATTGAGTGTGGGGCACCCTCTAGAATTTCACTTAAAATGATTCACGAGGATAGGCTATAATCAACTTCTTTCATATTGCCATGGTCTAGAAAGGTCACCCAAACCCATGTACTAATACTTAATGATTGGTTGCTCCATCTCTTGTTATGAAGTATGCCACATTATTATTATTGTTGTTGTTGTTTCACAAATTCTCTGACGACCTATTTGGATTCCGGGGAAAGAAAAAAAAAAAAAAAAAAAAGAGAATGTTTTTTTACTGTTTGGACCTTCTGGTTTTTAGGTAGTAAAGGAAATAATGAAATTAGAAATAGCAATCTTTAGCCTTTTGCATAGTCAAATTCTCATAATAGACATGAGGTGAAAATTGTGAGACGAATATGAGATCTCTAGTTGCCACCTAAACAAGATACCCAAAAATGGAATCCATGTTTCAATGGTGTTCATCGAGTTGAAGGGAATCCATCGTTGCATGATCATCACAATTTTCTTTTCTTTTCCTTCAATCCAAATGGACCCTTAATACACATTTGAATCTGCTCACTTGGGAGGTATGGATGTTTTGGCTCCCATTTACAACATGAAACGTGCTTGATTTTAGTCCCTTGAAATGGAGTAGTTGTTTCTTTTCAGTCTTTCCATGGTCTTTGTGAGCAGCCAGTGGGACTCAGGGAAAAAAAAACAAAACAAAAAACAACTGAATACTATGAAAACTCCCTAGGTACTTCGTTTAGGAGTATCATCAACTGCTTATGGTGCCCACTTTAGCTGAGACATTTTTCCTCTTTCCCTGTTTTTTTTTTTTATTTTTTTAGACGATAGTATACAGGTGCCATAGGAAAGCAGCTTAAAGATTACATAAGATTGGACTGCTGCTGAACATATCTAGTGGCCAATTCATCTCGAGGTAATCTTCGTATAATGGCTTACCCCTACGACAATGACAATCCAATGGAACTGGTACATGAGTTGTCATTTTGGCACACAACAAACTATGGAGAAACTGACTTCTGGATTTTGTTCAGGTATTAGGGTGACAGTTAGGGGGGAGGTTTTTTTTTTTTTTTTTTTTTTGGTTTGCTTGTTATTACACGGGGAAGGAGGTTATTGAAGCTGCTGGTGGTTCTGTTTGGAGAGTCAAGTTGGGCTTCCTTGCATTGCTCAAGCCTGAGTGGTTTGAGAAGAGGGGCCAGCTAGGCCCCCGCAGAAGCAGCGGCCACCTACCTGCCCCAACTAAACCAATTCTATTTTTGCCAGAAGAAAAGGATACTCCTATAACAGATCAGTCAGCCCACATAAACACTTGCCTTATCCATCAGAGTAAGTGGTAATTTTCTTGTTCTGAGGGTCTTCAAATGAGTTTCCCTGTAACAGAATGCCATGATAACTGGCTGCCACCAGCTTTCTCCATCTAAATTTTATCAATGTTGGTCCATGAACGCATTCCGACTGAAAAAGAGGAAGAAAAGGTACTCCATGTAGAAAATGATTTAGAGATGGAGTGGTTCTCTATTTGTGTTCAAGTGCACATATCAACTTTACAAGGGTGTACATGGTTTTTCAATTCTAGCACTTTAGAGGTTCATGGTTCTGTAAACCAGACTACAGATTAGTTGTCCCCCGTTGATAGACAATTCTCAATTCATCCGTCCAGTGTTTCATGATACATTTGGGCCGATTCAAAACTCCATAGGCCACACCATATGGAACAACGTTAAATCAGCCTGCAAGGTCAAATGAATGCATCATATGCTAAACCTACGACAATCCAAGCCATAACTTCTCTGAGGTCCAGCTTTGAATTGACTGATGAGATAGGAAGACAATGACACTGATATCATCATCATCATTTAGACCATTCTGCGGTGTTAAATCTGAATTCATCCTGAAAACGGGGGCCTCCCTCACACATGCACGCCCCCACCTTAACTTAAAAATTCCAAGCCCTACTCGTTAGATGAGCCCGTGGACACGGCAGTGTGTGCGAGTAATCCGGGGTTCAATCTCTGGTACTGTTATCTTTCCAATAATAATAATAATAATAATAATAAAATAACATTTGCGGGCTCCACTTTGTTGTAGACCATACGAGCACCCTAATCCAAACCCCTTTGCACTGTACAACCAGGGTTCCTCTCTCAGGACATCAAGCAAACCCTAGAAATCAGAGATAGTGGCTAGGAAGGTGTCATTTTGCCATTGGGGCCAGCAGATGAGCAGTCGGGATCTCATATATGGGCTGTTGAGTGTGCCTGAGTTACAGATTTGCTTGACAAGTGAGATATGCTATGCTGCTGGCGTACAAATTCCATCCACCGACTCTTTTCCAATGAAAATGATTTGTTACAACCTCAAACAGGGGAAAGGGCAGCAACCATCATGTGCCATCAGCTCTCTTAAATATAATCAAAACCCATCATCATATATAATTCATAACCGCAACAAATTTTCTCATACAATATTAACAGAAATATGCTAGAAAATACGGAAAAGAACAAAGAAAAGCAAAGGGGAAATCACACAGAGCAGGCAGCTACAGCTAGCTACGTGCGGGAACTAAAAGCCACACCACAATCAAAAGAATGGGTGCTGGCATTTTTCTCCTACCACTGAAAGGGTAAAAATAGGAGAAGAGTAGTAATAATACTCTTTGTGCTCTGCTTGCCAGCAGAAGCCATGCCCCATTTTGCCTGCAAATATGACTTTGCAGAGCATCCACACTAACTAATAGGCAAGGCGGACTCTAGGAAAAAAAAAAAACAAACCCTCTTCCAATCTAAAATCTAGACAAATACCTACTACTAGTTTGGCTGCAGCAGCGAAAGTCATCTAGGTATTTTTCTCAGAAGCACCGGCACAATCTTCTTTCAATCAAACCCTAGCTCGCATTGCCATGACATGACACAACCAAAAACCAACTATTAAGGAAGAACTCACCACCTGATGAGAATATTTAAAAGCATTTCCGGTGCACAATGGACGGCCCAGATTCATCATACTCGGCCTTGGCAATCCACATCTGCATATTGGAACACAGAGATCATCAGGGGCAGGTATGAACGATAACCATCCAAGTACTTGCAGAATTTAAAACAAAACCCACATAACGTATAGGAAATTAACCTGCTGGAAGGTGCTGAGGGACGCCAGGATGGAGCCTCCTATCCAGACACTGTACTTTCTCTCGGGTGGGGCAACAACCTTGATCTTCATGCTGCTAGGAGCAAGTGCTGTGATCTCCTTGCTCATACGATCAGCAATGCCCGGGAACATGGTCGAACCACCACTCAGCACTATGTTGCCGTACAAATCCTTCCTGATATCCACATCGCATTTCATGATGGAGTTGTATGTGGTCTCATGGATTCCAGCAGCTTCCATTCCAATGAGGGAAGGCTGGAAGAGCACCTCAGGGCAACGGAACCTCTCAGCTCCAATCGTGATCACCTGCCCATCAGGCAGCTCATAGCTCTTCTCAACTGAGGAACTGCTCTTGGCAGTCTCCAGCTCCTGCTCATAGTCAAGGGCGACATATGCAAGCTTCTCTTTCATGTCCCTGACAATTTCCCGTTCAGCAGTGGTTGTGAATGAGTAACCTCTTTCTGTAAGGATCTTCATCAATGCATCTGTGAGGTCACGTCCTGCAAGGTCCAGACGAAGGATTGCATGGGGAAGTGCATATCCTTCATAAATGGGCACCGTGTGGCTCACACCATCACCAGAATCAAGCACAATACCTGCGCAAAAAGGAAGAGAAGAAGGATTTTAAGTAAATGAGCAAAAGTAGAGGAGAAATCTCAATTGAAGATAGGGTCGTAGATGCTAACCAGTTGTGCGACCACTGGCGTATAGAGAAAGGACAGCCTGAATAGCGACATACATGGCAGGTACATTGAAGGTCTCAAACATAATCTGAGTCATTTTCTCTCTGTTCGCTTTGGGGTTGAGAGGTGCTTCGGTGAGAAGCACTGGGTGCTCTTCAGGAGCAACACGGAGCTCATTGTAGAATGTGTGATGCCAAATCTTCTCCATGTCATCCCAGTTGCTGACAATACCATGCTCAATGGGGTATTTGAGGGTGAGGATACCTCTCTTAGATTGGGCCTCATCCCCCACATAAGCATCTTTTTGGCCCATGCCAACCATGACACCAGTGTGGCGTGGTCGGCCCACAATGCTGGGAAATACTGCCCTTGGAGCATCATCACCAGCAAATCCAGCCTTATCAAAGTAACAGCAGGCATCAGTGTAGTATAAATAATTTGCTCAAGATTTAAAAAATATTTGAAACACAACTGAGATTATGAACAGAAGTTCAATGAAGGTTAACCAACCTTGACCATTCCAGTTCCATTGTCACAGACAAGAGGCTGGATATCCTCAGCATCAGCCATCTTTTATAAACCTGCAGAAGAAAGAGAGCATATGAGGAAAACAATCTCTTCATTTTTTGGGAAAGGAGGATTTTTTTTCTTGTGATGTGTAAACCTTGTAAACATGTTTCTTCTTTGATTTAAAGCAACTCCATGCACACAAATAACACTCAAGAGTTATTTGATACTCTGGCAGAGTATGGATATGGCGGATTATGAACAGGCACTTCCCTTTGTAAGCATGGCAAATATGAAGCTGAAATTAAACCAACCAAATCATGTAACCCACTGTACATGGGTTAGAATGATTGTGATAATGTTGACTGTCCATTAGATACTAACTAACATCACTTCCATATATTTGCTGCCACCTAAACCATGTAAAGTGGGGTCAATTTCTGAGTGCTTGCAAATCATCCATCACATTCTGCCATGGTTTTCTCATTGCACTTTGCATCTGATTCTCATATCTCAGTTAATTTGCCTATCAATCTATGAAATGACCTCACTAATCTATAGAGGTCTATGCTAATAAAAAAAAACTCACAAGAGTTAATGTCTTCCTTAAATAAGGTTCCAAAATTCAAACTGTCACCCCCTCTAGGATCCAAAAGGCACGATTTACTATGTTGTACACATCCCGTTTCCCTGATTCCTATAACTTCAATTTATACAAGTACATGATTTCTCTGGATTCATAGTTTCAATGCTCGCAACCAACCGTATCAGAAAGGTTAGCACTCTTCCAGTCCTCTATTTTTTGTTCTTTCATTTCAATATTTTGTTGAAAAATTGATAAATTTTGTGTTTCCTTTTCGTAATGGTCTTGTAGTAACACAAGTAAACATGGCTGTTGTTTTCTAAAATGTTCCTAAAAATTTTAAGATTCTATTAAAGAGGTATATGTTACAATCTTTTCACTCTCCGTAATCATTTATTTCTCTTTCAATCTTTTCATGGTAAGGTAGGTAATTTTTTCCTCCCTAATCACTGTTGTGTTTTTATCAAAATTAGAATTAGAAAACTTATGAAAAGGGCATGCATAACACTCATTGCATGTAAATTTCATACAGTGCTGGGCACTGAACGTGCCACTTACCAGTCTTGAATAAATGCTTGGAAAAGTTACACTAAAGAACAATGATTAGCAGCCCCACTCACAAGTTTGAGAGATCCATAGCATTCAATCAATGATCACATCAAGTTGCACAAACATCATGTTACACATCTAATTACTAGCCTATAGATATCAATCCAAGAAAAAAAAAAAAAAACTACTATTGGACAGCCTTGGAAAAATTAGGGGCAAAATAAAATTCCATTGACTGCAGGAATTAAGAATCATCTGATTGGTGCAATATTCTAGCCAGGCCCTTCAATAAGATGATCCATTGATTGGATTGTCTGCATTTAATTCAATGGATATTGAGTACCAACAGCAACCAGATCTAGAAAACATAGTTCTGTTAAAAAATAAAAAATAAAAAATAAAGCACAGAGGTTTTTAAACACATCAGAGATTTAAAAAACGAAAGAAAAAAAGAAAATACATAAAAGACAATGCCTTTTCTATTATTTTGAAACAGCAACCACACATAAAGCTCTCCCAATTCAAGACTGGCTTCAATCAGTTTCAACTGCTGAAGTAGCTGCTGAACAGAAATAGATCTGATTGATGAAACCCAGCTATATGATGGCTCCATAGGGCAAAAAGGCCATTTGAAACCTTTTTGTTGTCTGTCAATCTAATTGGCCCACCATCAAGTGTCTCTGCTACAGAATCCCACTTAGGACAGATACATTATGAGCCAATGAGATGATCAACCACACAGAGCACAGTGAACTCCCGCCTTTACTGTTGGTTGACCAGAAAGAATGCCGTTTGGTCCCCAATCTAATTCAAATAAGCAAAGTTAGTTGATCAGAAAAAACGCAGTTTGGTCCTCAATCTAATTCAAAAAAAGGCACTGATCCATCCAAAAAGGGGAAGGAGAAATCAAGAAACCTGACGTAAGTGAAAAAAATATTACATAGTAAATGCATCGAACAACCAAATCACAAGGGGAAAAACACACAACAGGCATCAGTCACATGCAGTGATGGAAAAAACAAAAAGAAGGGAAAAACAAATTCAGATAACCACCAAAACAACAGAAAAAAGAGGTGGATCTATCCATGCCATGACAAAAGATGGGATTTTAGAAGCATTAATCTAATATCAGCTGACAGCCAGAGATCTCATGAATATGCCTCCAGAATTCAATTCCAATCGTTCATCAAACAAAAGAATAAGCAAGAAAAAACCTAGATCCGGACTGTAAGAGTCCTAAAACCCACCCCGGATCGCAATCAAACCCTAGTAAAAGCTAGGATTCTCGAATCACAGCAAACATGCAAGGAAATCGCAAGGTTTTCCAGAAAAGTTTATTATTTTCAAAATACAAGATTTGCAACAAAAAATTTTAAAAAAAATAAAATAAAATAAGAAATAAAAAATAAAAAATAAAAATACTAAGAAGACGAAGAATCTAGCCAGATCTGATCGGAATCATTCCAAAAAAGCACAGCACAGATCAAATAATCAGAAGGAAGATGATCGGATGAGAAGATCTGCTTACCTTGTTGAAGAAGCGATGGAAAGAGAGAGGACAAAAAAAGGAGACTAGGGCTCGCCTTTCTCCTTGGCTTCTCCGATGCAAGGAGCCTCTCTCTCTCTCTCTCTCTCTCTCTCTCTGTCTCTCTCTGAAACGCTAGAAATAGCGAGGAAGAGGGGGAAAGGAGATTTATATAAAATAGGGAGCTTGTGAAATTCGAATGAAATGAAACGAAATGCAATTTTACCAAAGCTGAGGAATCATTTCGTCCACGAGAAAAGATAGGATGGCCTGGCGTACAGCCTTTACGCGATTAGGACCGTCGGATGTCGATTAAAGGGGAAGATCTGGACCGTCCAAGCTGTCTTTCGGCCTTCGCACGCCTTTGCCACGTCACATGGGCGGCATGACCGGGACGTTTGGTCGGCGTCGCTGCGGTCATGCTCCCACCCGCTAGCCGGCGGCGGAGCCTTTTCAGCTGGCTTGACTCCGCTCCACTCGGCTCGTCTCGGCTCAGGTAATTGTATGTCATCCACGGTGGCATGCGTGCGTGAGATCCTGGCTGCTCATCGCGTGGGTCCCCTACGTTAACTTTCCTTGCATCAAAATCAGGCTCGCCCCATCTACGTCTCTGAATCGAACATAGGCTGCTGGTCATTTCCTTAATGGGAAGCTGTATGATATTTTGACAAAGCGTCGTGTTTGATAAGTAGGTCCATGGGCAAGATTAAACCTTTAAACGTGTGAGACCCACCGTAACTTCTGTCTGTATATCTCCTTTGCTAGTGCTGCTCGAATGAAGTTCCTACACAAGGATGCTACGTGGGGCCCACCGAGATATTTGTGAGAAATCCACCTGATCCATCCCATTTTCAAGCTCATTTTAGGTAAATGCAACCTCAAATGAAATGTATCCAATACTCAAGTGGGCCACACAAGAGGAAACAGCAGGAATTCAGTGGGGACTGTTGAAGCATTCTTATAACCATAAAAGTTTTTTATTAGGCAATATCTTCAGTGGTTTCACTTCATCCCACTGTGATATGGATAGCATATAAACATCTACGTAGAGTCCAGGTAGGTTTTAACTATAAGAATTTCTTTTTCCAATTTTCTCTCCCATATGACCTACTTGAGTTTTGCACCAACCTCATTTTCTTCGCTTCCTAAGATGAGCTTGCAAAACAAGTGGATAGAATGAATTTCTCACCTACATTTTAGTAGCCCCACCCAGCATCCTTGCACGGGACTTGATGTCAAAGGCTTTCACAGAAATCTGCATCCGAGTGGTGGATCCCGAGGCTTCATATTGAGGTCAGGAGTTTGAGCACCAATGTGGAATGTGCCTGGGTGTGAGGGTGATAAATCGAAAAAACTTTGCTATTATCCGCACTTCGCAATACTAAGTAAAATGGGAAGCACCTTCCTTTAGGGTCATTTGATTTTCTAATTGCAGTGATAATTCAAGATAAATGGGTAATAATTATTTACCTTGAAATTTCTGGCTGCATAAGGTGATGTTGACAGCAACCATCATTTATAGCACTCTCACGTCATCTGAGGAAAAAATAACATTACATTTTGTGGGGTCCACCATGATATACATGTCTTATCCACACCGTTCATCCCTTTAATCAGATAACTTTAGGACATGAGCTGAAAAATGAGACAGATCTGGAGCTCAAGTGGACCACACCATAGGAAGCAATGGAAATTGAGCTCCTATCGTTGAAAGCTTTTTGAGGGCTTAGAAGTTTTGAATCAAGCTGATATTTTTATTTTCCCTTGCTCTATGACAACAAATAAACATCAATGTGGGTCCTAGGGAGAGAATAGCTTTCAACGGTTGACGTATTTACAATCATTGTTTCTTCAAGGTGTGCTCCACTCGACCTTGGGATTTGCCTCATTTTTAGACTCAACACCCTAAATTTTGTTGTTAAAATGGTTGGATGGTGTGGATAAGTCACATACATCATGATGGGACCCACAAGTTTAAATCGGTAATAGTATGGTTTTTGCGGACCGATTTTTGAGATGTAATTCCAAGTGAAGTTAGTCATAATTACTTATTTACATATATTTGTTGGGAAAATAAAAAACCCAACAGCCCTTATTGAAATGGTTCTTCAATGGCAATCTTTACTATTGTAAATGTTGTACCGTTTTTATTTGATGTTAGAAGTGCCTTCCTTTGATGAAATGGTTATACTATGGCGGTCTCTGCGGCCTTAAATGTTGTACCATTTTTATTTGGTGTCGCTTGTTCTATGGGCAATGGCCAGTAACTCATTTACATTTGTAAGGTTGCAAATGGGTTAGGTAAGGGGTCAATCCCAATTCAAATTTTAGACCAAAAGGCAACTCATTAAGGGAGTGATTGGATCAAAGTTACTTTAAATAAGCTACTAGTTCTACAAGTAACTTATCTCAGTTTCTACTTATTCAACAATTTAGTATGTATAGACACCTCACCCAAGCTAGCATCTTGAGAAGACAAAGATAACCGGGAAACCCTAATCAAATCCTAACCCCAGTCTAAATCCTAACCCTAGCCTAACCTCAGCCTGAACCTTGACCCTAGCCTAACGCCAGCCTGAACCCTAACCCTAGCCTAAACCCTAACCATGACCCAAGTTAGTGCCTACATGCAAATTAGTACAATGTCCTAAAATGCACCCAATCATTTTGAGCTAAAACTCCGAAAACAGGCTTTGGACCGAGCCTAAACACCGAAGCAAGCCTACTGGCCAAAGCCCAGAGAGAACCCAACCCGGGCAGTAATCGGACTACCACGGGCGGTAATCGGATTGCCGCCCCTTATCCGACAAATGTCCCCTCTGAGCACACAGTTGTTCCCCCTTCCAAAGTCAACTTTCATATGAAATTTTCCCTAAAGTTCACCCTATTTACCCTTTTACCAAACCACAAGAGCTTATAAGAGCATGCCACATAGCATTTCTCTCTCCTCAACCAATCACAAGCTGTCATGTCAGCTTTTACCCTTCACAAACCTAACAATTACCAAAATGCCATCACAAAAGGCTATAAATAGCCTTCACATATCCTCATTAAAAATTTAAAATAAAAAATAAAAAATAAAAAAAATACACAACAACTATCTCATTCCTAAATTTTTCAAGGGAGAGAGTGAGAGAGAGAAGAAGAGAGTGAGAGTGAGAAGGAGCTCCAAGCCTCCAAGATTCAATCTTTTAACTACCTCTTAACCTCTTCCAAGTCATCTCGATCCCACAGTCTAGCCCGGATTGGTCATAGTGCATTACATGTTTTAGCCATCTCAAGAGCAAGCCAAGGATCATCTCATTCTCTATTTAAGCATTCATCATATCATCTTCTCTCTTTTCAACTCCCTTGCTACTCTAGATAACTAGCAAATGTATGCTCTGTGGCTTACCGTATATCAGATCCTGTCACATTAGAAACTCATAGTGATATAGTCTGTTTTTTTTTAACTATTACATAAGCATCATTACATCTGCTTTTCTAGACACATCTTCGGACGTATGCTCTGTAACTTGTAAAGCTCGTATCCTAGATTGTACCGTTCCGTAGGCTTTCGCTGTCCTCCGAATCGAATTCCGACGACCCTCGACCTGTATCCGATGTTTGCACGCGATCTTAAGCCGAGTCCTGCATATCGGAGTCGACTCGACTCAAAACTAGTACCAGTGCGACCGCGCCGTCGCTGCGATTCTTATGTCACGTCTCGCGAGCCGAGGCGATACCCAGGCCAGGAGATGTAGGCCCGCGTTCAGTTCGAGAAAAACACCGCGCGTTGCAAATACCGAGGGAATCTCTACGACACATCCCATTAATCCCATCAATCAAGTACACATCACTCACACCCATCCCCAAAGTCAACTCTCTCCATCACCATCACTCACTCACCATACCTCTCTCCCATCACCTCTCTCTCTCTTGTCTCATTTTCTCCAAAAAATTTTAGGCTCCCAAGAAACCCATGTCCAAGCTCCATGAGAGAGCTAGGTGTGGCCCACCTTCCTACCACCCAATCTCACCATCCAAAGTACATCGCGACCGTTAAACCGCACCCCTTGGAGCTCTAAATCGCATAGGCGGAACAAGGAATAAGAGATCTTAAAGTGGGTGTATTTTATTATTCGATTTGTGTGATCTCGATGATTTGAGGGCCCACATATGATGGGACCCATATTGATGTATGCCTTGTATCAAAGAGGGACCCATAGTGGTAGGGTCCCTCCCTTCTCCACCGTTCTCTCTTTCTCTCTCTATCTCTCTTTCCCATCTTGTAGCCTACCATGATGTATTTTTTTTATCCATGCCGTCCACCACGTGGGACGCACCGCTATCCAAGCGGGGCCCACCTCGCTGCCATGTCTGGGGCCTACCATTGATGTCCGTTTCGAGCTGGCCCGGACCATTGAGAGAACACAAATATTAGAGTGATCCAAATCAGGTGGGCCACGTCTGCATGGGACCCACCGGCCGTGGGCCCCACACGTGGGACCCACCTTGGTACGCATGTGTATCCACCGCCCGTCCAGCGTCCAAGGATGCTGGACATGGCTGGAGTGTGAACTGACAGTAGGGTGTACTAACCAGTTAATAAATATACATTATATTAATATAATATACTACATAGTATATGAGGGTGGGCCCTATGTGGACGCGCCATACCATCTCACCGTCCTTGGACGGTGGGACCCACCTCACGTATGGGGCTACCTTGATGTATTTATTGAATCTGCACCGTCCAGCTGATCTGGACGGTAGAGATCTGCCCACCATGATGTATCTATTATATATGCACCGTCCAGATGCGTTGGACGGTGGCCACACCCTGATGCTCGGGTTTTATCAACACCGTCCATCTGACGGTGGAGTAGACCCCACTTATGTGGTCCGTGACCGTCCAGACGCTGGGTCTGGACGGTGGCAACTCACGCTGGTGGGTCCACACGTGTGGACCCTTGAGGTATGTGTGAGACCCTGACCGTCCATCTCTGCTATGAGCCAGGCATGGTGCATGGGTTCCATCTGCACCGTCCGTGCAGTGGACCACACCATGATTTATGTGCTTTGTCTCCACCGTCCAGATTGCTGGACGGTGGGACTACACCGTAATGCAAGTGTTTTATCCGTGCCGCCACCTTGCACGTGTGCTGCATCCATGCAGCGTGGGACCACCTTGACGGTATGTAAACCATCCTGACCGTCCATCATCTGGAGGGTGGATGTGGGCACCACTGTAATGTAACGCTGTCCGTCTGTTTTGGCAGCGCGGGACCCACCTTTTTTGCACGTACATGTGTTGTGTCCAGCCGTCCATCAGTGACGATGATACCCACCTGTGATGTATTTGTTTTATATTCTACGTCGTCCATCCCCATCTCAACGCCAGTGTTTTGATCTACACCGTCCATCAAGGACGGTGCGATCCGCTGACGTGTGGGTTTTGAACCACATCGTCTATCCATAAATGAAGCAGATTCAAATCTCTGGTGGGCCACGCATGTGGACCCACCCATGAGGTATACGTTGTATCTGTCCATCTGTGGCCCGCCATGATATGTGTTTCATCTGTACCATTCCTTAGTGGGGCCATGATGTCAGCAGTTCTGTGGGGCCCGCTGATGTATGTGTTACATCCAAACCGTTCATCCAATTGGCAAGCTCATCTCAAGGGCTGAGACTAAAATGAGGCAGATCTCTCAGGTGGACCACACTGCACAAAACAGTGGAGAGATGAACATCTGCCATTAAAAGCCTTTTAGGATTACAGTGGTTTTAGATCAAAATGATATTTGTTTTCCTCTCAACCAGGTCCTGATGACCTTATGAACAGAAAATAAACGTGATGGTGGGCCTTAGAATTTTTAAACGGTGAAAATCATTATCACCACTGCAATTTGTGTTATAGTTCAGATGATTCTTGGGATATGATTCATTTTGTTATAATGCTCTAAAATGATCTCTAGCTATAGATAAATGGTGTGATTGGTTTTGGACCATTTGACTTGGCCCATGTCATGGGGCCCACCTTGGTGCACGTATTCTATATTCACAATGCCACCTTTGGGCGGTGCCACGTGGGGCCTACCATTGATGCATGTATTGTATATTTATGCCGTTCATTTGTGCAGCCTACCATGATGTGTGTGTTGCATGCACACGGTTCATCCACTTTTATAGGCCCATTAGTGCGGCTCGTGGACACCTTCCACTTGATGTATATGAGGCCCACTGGTGTGGCCTATGTGATATACCCGACTTGATATATATGAGGCCCATTGGTGCGGCCCATTTATGCGGCCCACTTGATTTATACCCAGCCCATGTGTTGGGGCCCATTGTGATGTATCTGAGGCCTGTGTTTTGTGGCCCATTTGATATACGTGCGGCCCATTTGATGAGGCCCGATGTGATATATTTGAGGCCCATTGTGATATATGTTACGCCCTTATGCATGGCCATGGGCTCACTATATGTTTAACCCTACGCGGGCCATTCCTTGGGAGCAATGATGGTTTAATGTCCACATTGATGGACAATGATGGCTAAATGTCCACATTGTGACCTTCCCTTAGGCCCTTTACTAGGCTGATTATCGAGGCTAAGTCAGATTGTCGAGGCCGATTCTGATTCCGATTGTCAAGGTCGATTCCGATTCTGATTGTCGTGGCCGATTGACCGATTAGCGATCGAGGCCGATTATCGTGGCCGATTCCGATTATCGAGGCCGATTATCGATCGATTTCGATTGTCGTGGCCGATTGCCGATTCTGATTGTCGAAGTCGATTGACCGATTAGCGATCAAGGCCGATTATCGTGACCGATTGCCGATTCCGAGTATTGAGGCCGATTATCGATTGATTCCGATTGTCGTGGCCGATTCCGATTCTGATTGTCGTGGCCGATTGACCCATTAGCGATCGAGGCCGATTATCGTGACCGATTACCGATTCCGATTATCGAGGCCGATTATCGATCGATTCCGATTGTCGTGGCCGATTGCCGATTCTGATTGTCGTGGCCGATTGACCGATTAGCGATCGAGGCCGATTATCGTGACCGATTGCTGATTCCGAGTATTGAGGCCGATTATCGATCGATTTCGATTGTCGTGGTTGATTACCAATTCTGATTATCGTGACCGATTCCGATTACGGAGGCCTACTCTGATTGTTGAGGCCGATTTCGATTCCGATTATCGAGGCCAATTCCGATTGTCGGGGCCGATTCTGATTGACAAGGCCGATTGTTGAGGCTAATTCCGATTCCAATTGTCAAGGCTAGATATCGAGGCCGATTGTTGAGGCCCAATGTGATGTATATGCGACCTGTAGTTGAGGCCCATTGTGATATGCATTTGGCCCGTGTTTAAGGCCCAATGCGATGTATATGCGGCCCGTATTTGAGGTCCGTTGTGATATGTATTCAGCCCGTATTTAAGGCCCAATGTGATGTATATGAGGCCTATGTGATGAGGCCCATGGGGATGCATTTGAGGGCAGGGCGATGAAGCCCATTGTGATGTATGTTAGGCCCATGTGAAAGGCCCATTGTGATGTATATTAAGCTCTTGAGTGAGGCCCATGGTGTTGTATATTTGGCCCTTGTGTAAGGCCATGGGTCCACTATATGTTAGGCTCTATATGAGCCATTCATTGGGAGCAATGTTGGTTAAATGTCCACATTGTGGAGGCCGATTATCGATGCCGATTATTGATACCGATTATGAGTATGTGACAGCATAGCGTCATGATATATGCTCATATGCATCATCTGCATGTTCATTATGAGATGTGGTTGACCATTGCATATGTCATTGGGCAGGTTATGAGACTCCCTGATAGGCGGAAGTTATCACATGAGCACACGGTATGCGCAGGATTGATGCATGACTGGATTGTATGACTCATGCATCCTGCATTGTGTGTTGTGATTACTGTACGCCCTAGCGACATCAGAGCCTTAGCCTCCACAAGTATATCGTGGGTGACTAGATGGGACACTAGAAATATTTGGTTCTAGCATACCGGCGCTATAGATGTCCCTAGGTAAAAATTTCTAAACCTCCGTGGCCAGGAGACGCCCCAACGTCGAGACCAAGTGGATATATATGATCACATGAGGGCCGTATACCAGTAAGTCGTGTCTCCCACTATGTCGTGGTCGGTTGGGAGGGGGTGTGACCTTACCCGCCTTAGTGAGGGGGCAATATCTAGGTTGAGTTTGATCAACTTAAGGAATGGGTCCGTTATCGATGAGCCGAGCCCGATATTGGCAGGCGGATAGTGATCAGGTCTCTTCCACTTACCCAGTTGTGCGCTCGGATAGAGGCGACAAGCTGACGTAGAGTGTAATAGACCCCGATGATGATCCTAGAGAGGAACTGTACTGATATGCGGACTTATTGAGCAGGAGTTACATACTCATTCATTTATTCACTATTCACTCGGGGCTGGTGGTACGCAACTATTTATTATGTGTACCTTCACAATGGCCAGGATTTCGGTTGGGGCGCGCGCGACTAACCTGAGATCAGGAGTTTACCACATTACGTCTGATTATCCAAATTTATGGTATGGGACTGGCTTGGATAGAAGTCTTGTGGTGGACCCCGTAGCCTGCGATACTACGTACTATCATCCCGAAGTCACACTCCAGCATGGTCATTCCATTCGCACCGCATACTTCATTACATCCCTGACATATGATATTTTGGGTTACTGTGTTTCTGTATTTATATGGTCTAGATACAGCTGACAGTATTCATGAACTTATCAGGAATTGTATATTGCATTGCATCCTCGGCATTCGTTATTTGGCTCTTTATGACTCCTCATTTGCATAGCTGATCTGTATTGCGTACTCTGATATTGTTTGACTCATGGACTTGTCAGTATTTCCGGTTACTCTGATATCGTATGATTCATGATCTTACCAGTATATCCGATATTGTATGATTATGGCATTATATTGAATACTTGACACTTACCTTGTGCACACATTTACACCACCCTCTAAGCTTTCTATAAGCTTATGTACGTCCAGGTGATGTTAGGTTGCAGCAGGGTGAAGCTTGGAGCATGTAGCTGACTTTTGGAGCTTTAATTTTGACATATGTATTTCCCTTTCAGCATTGTATTCAACTGTTTATATTAATGGATATATGGTGATGATGTTGTTTTTGTGATTTGGGTATACTTGTGGTTATGCATCTTACGAGACAAATTAATATTGAAAATCCTCCTTGTAGGATTCCAGGATCGGAAACTGGCATATAGGCATTGGGATCCAAGAATGGGGTGCTACGGAGCCTGTCGGCAGCGGATTCAGCAATCGGGAATTTTGTGAACCCGATTTCCGAGCTTGGGGTATGACATCTCTTGCTGGAATTTCGGATCTTACTACATCAGAAATTCGTGTGTACCTAGTCCTACTCCGACTACATTATTTATCCTTTGAGATTACTTACCACAGAGTAGAGACCGTTCATCTGTACGAACAGAGATGATGCCTAACACCTTCCCTCTTTATAACCGATGTCTCTTACTCGGAATCCCGGATCGTAGACCAAGAGTCAACTTAAAGTGAGAGAGTCTTCGGATTCTCTAGCTTACATATTCTTCAGGTTCTATCCGACTGCGGGATTTAGAAATTAAGTGGCTAGTGGCGACTTCAAACTTACATCAATCAGGCCACCACCACAAATCAAAAGAACATAACCCATTCTTTTTAAATGCCAAAGTGTGGGCGCCAATTTCCTAGCGTGCACAGAATGACGACTCCACTTGGGATTTACTAGAGCACACTAGCTGAGACCCGACTAGAAGGCGTATGGCACTCCAATCTCAAGGGACATTCTTCATACATTGCACCCCATAAAACAAAAAATAAATAAATAAACAAATCAATCTTTAGCTTACACTTGTTTAAATATCGATCCTAGCCATGACTCCCAATCTCGCACAACTATGACTACCCGAGAAGAAGAGCCGACAGCTTTGCCAGCTCCCGAAGCACCGGTACTGGCGCCGGCACCCCCGACAAATCCCATAGATTCCCCAGCTACTGCAACCATGAACGAGATGGCTCAAAATCTCAAGGCAATGCATGAACTACTACTTCGCTTGGTACTAGGCATCATACCGAGCATGCAGGCGGCACAGCCTAGTGCTCAAAACAGTTCAATCCTACAACCTCCCTTTGCTTTTTCTCTTCCTCCACCAGCAAATCCCATTTTACCTTTCCCTACGGAATCAACACAAGATCACCAACATCCTCTTACAAACGGGAACAACCTTCCCACACATCTTTCAGTACATTTTCCAGCACATCTCTCCGGAAACGGGAACAACAACAATCAGATCACAACACAGGCTCCCCCTAATGGGAGTCACAGACAAGAATTGACCGAGTCCAACTTACTCCCCCTAACGGGAGTCACATTCTGGATTTGAGAGATACCCCAAACGGAAGCCATTTTCAAACATCACACCCTCCCCCGAATGGGAACGGAGTTCAATTTCAGTTACCTCCCGCAACTGGGAGTCCATCTTCTTTCCAACAACCCCCCATTCTTGGAAATCAGAAGGTCGATGAGATAGACCCTTATAGGGGTGTACATCGGGCCGAACCAAGTTGAACTGGGCTCAACCCAGCCCGGCCAGTCACCAGCCAAACTAGCCCGAACCCGGCCTGACCCTGTCACCGGGCCAACATGTCCAGCCCGAACCCAGCCCGGTCTGTAATCGGGCGAGTTAGGGTTGAGTTCGGGCCGTTTTGGACCCATGATTTGGACGACCTTGTTTTTTTTACTCTGCTCCATCTACTCCATGGGAAGAGCTTTGGCGGGTAACTTGAACGGCCTTGATTTTTGGGAAAGACTTTTGTCATAGATTTTTGGGATTTTGCTCCATCTACAAAGGGACCCACGATTTGGAGAGCCTGAATTGTTGTAAATGGTTGACGGTAACTGAAAATATATTAGAATATATATATATATATATATATATATATATATATATATATATATATATATATATAGATATATATAATGGCCGAGTTGGGCCGGGTTGAGCCGAGTCGGACTGAACTGGAACCTATCCGAACTCGGCCCGAACTCAGTTTCGAGCTGAAGAAAATGGCTCGTCCCGACCCGAACTCAGTCCCGGGTCGGGCCGAGTCGAGCTTTTTCGGGCCAAGTCGAGCGAGCTAATCGGGCTAGCCCGGTTTGTGTACAGCCTTAGACCCTTATGATGAGGAAGTAGCCCAAGCTATGCAACAAGGGATAAGATATCCGTAGGCGAACAAATCAGAAATCGAGGAACTGCAGGAACAGCTCCAAAAGATTCAGAATCAGTTGCAGAGGCAACAAGGAGTGGATCATCCATCCACTAAATTCAGGGACTTATGTCCCTTTCCAAATGCCAGGGTACCTCAAAACTTTGAGGTACCAAAATTTAAAAGATACAATGGTAGTGGGTGCCCCACAACACATTTAAAGGCCTTTTGTGAGGAACTCAATGCAATCGCTGGGAATGATGGAGCCTTGATACGGCTATTCGAGAAATCCCTCAAGGGTGATGCTTTGGATTGGTATACGTCACCCGACAGCCATCAGATTAGGACTTGGGAAAGACTTTCCCAGGCATTCATTGAAAAATTCTCCTACAATCTGAAACATGGCTCCAAGGAGAGCAGACCTGGCTGCCTTGAGACAGAAAGCCGACGAATCATTGTCTACGTATGTGGGACGATGGCGAGCCATAGCCGCTCGGATGAGAAATCCCATCGATGATGAGGAACAAATATTTATGATTGTCCATTTAACAAATCCGAACATCTCTAGATACCTGATCTCGTACCCATATGTGAACTTCTCCCAACTCATCTATGCTGGAGTACAAGTAGAAGCCAGGATAATAGCCGGAACCATCTCCCCATGGCCACATCAGGCCCCCTTAATCAAAAGAAACAAAGTCGAGGGGAAGCCCATCAGATATGGGAATGGGAACGACACTGCTCCCGCGCAACGAGCCACAAAGGTAAACAATATCGTCGCAGCCGCTCAAGGCAACCAATATGCCCAACAACAAGAGCCACATCAAAACCGATAATACCAACCACAACAAACTCAACGAGTATACCAGGCACAACCACCTCAACAACAACAACAACAGCCCAGGGGAAGTGCGCAATACCCATATTAGAACAATCAAGCAATATTGACCAGGAAATTCACTCCATTGGCACAAACATACAGTCAGATCATGACAATGTTAGTATAAAAACAACTTCTTACACCACTCCAACCTCGGCCTCTACCGAATCCATTGCCCGCCAGCTATAATGAAAATGAGTATTACACATACCATCAATCTCGAGGCCATCCAACAGACCGCTGTTTCGCCTTGAAACACGTGGTCTAAGATTTGATCAAAAGCCAAAAGATCATGATCACCCCACAGGCCAATGCTACGACTTAGGCCAATACTCTCTAAAATCCTCTACTACCACATCAAGCAGGGCCCAACACATCAGACACCTCTACCATCAACAACATTGAGAAAGGACATCCCGTGTACTCCTTCCCACATCAATCCATGCAAGTAATCATGCCTGATACGGCAAATCGGTTATGGGAATACCGACAGGCTCCTCCTCCTGAACCACATGTATTTCTCGAAGTAGCATTAGTAGTACCTCTCATCCTCCAAGGAGCATTACCAACATCAAACAGGTCGAACTCTCAGCATCTCATCCTCCAAGGGGCACCTTCGGCATCATCTCCCGTATATCCAAATAGGTCAAACTCTCAACCTCTCATTCTCCAAGGGGCACCTCCAGCATCATCTCCCGCATATCCAAACAGGACAAACTCTGAACCCCTCATCTTACAGGTAGGTCTCCCTAATCTTGCTCCATTAGTCTTGCAAGGAGCACCTCTGGTCCAGGAACAATCTCCCAGCTTCCTTCTTTTACCCCATCAACTAGCACATGCCCAAAGGATCCCTCCCTCACAAAATACACCTCAAAGAATAGAGGAGGGTCCCATCATAGAACGACCAAAACACCGCGAGGGTCCAGTCGTACTCCAAGGAAAATCCTCGTGTCCACCACAAACCATGTCGAGATCGTCAACCACTCAGCAGTCTCAAGAACAAGTATATCTGGAAGGAAGAACAGTCCCATCCTATAACACAAAGGCAGTCCTATGGCACTACTTGGAACGTGTCGAGGTAGGCAACATGAATCCCAATGGACGGTACTTCAAGAAAGATAACCAGAATCAGAAAGAAACCTAGGAGCTGTAACGTCTCGGAAAAATCCGTACAAAGACCCGAGTACCACCTCAGGCAGAAATCATACAGGACCAAATCCTTTAGAAATTAGACGAAATTAACTAAGTGCTAAACTAGGTTACCTGTAAAATTAGCACTAATCACTTTAAATACAAATTGCAAGACCCAAAACTTGTAGAATCACTGACGCTACTTTACCCTGAAATCTAAAATCAATCTCTAAACCCAGTTGCTCTCGGGAGCACACCGAAACTCCATATCGGATATGGACCGCACGTGGAAAGTTCGATGACCGTGAAACTATACGGTTATGACCGTCTTACTGGGCTTGACAACCATCTCGGAAATTAAGTCCTAAAGTATCTAGAAATGCACAACTTGAACCCGGAGCGAAGTGTGTGAGAAACGCAAATACCTTTAGAAAATGAACAGAGACTTAAGTGAATTGAGTTGTCTCGCTTGCGTGCCGAACCTAAGGATTCAGACCATCAGATTCAGACCCAATTACACCCTCGGATCAGGGGAAATTTTCAACAAATGTCAGTGTACTTGTGGCCCTGATCGAGTACCGGTGACTGTTGAACTGAAACTGGTCCGCCGTGGGCGATCTGTAAATCTGATCAGACCGAAAACTTAACTCAACTTAGATCCAATGTCAGGGAGCTTAAGTTCGACCGCATGCAAAAAAGGGGTCTCCATAAGTGCTCCGTTGGATCGGAACAGCCCCCATTTGGCTATAACCTAAGTATACCATGGCCATGGGGCCATTCCGGTCAGTTCTGGGCCTATATAAGGACCTAAAACCCTCACTCTCTCATGTCATACGAATTTGCAACCCTAGGAGAGAGAAGAGAGAAAAGAGAGAAGGAAAGAGAGAGAAAGTGAGAGAGAGATTTGGAGTTGGTTCCTGGGATTAAATCCCGACGCTCCACGTGCTTAACCACTATTCTTGTATCGCTATATGGGCGATTCCGACGCCATTCTTAGGTAAGAAAAACCTAATCCTAATCTGTGTTAAGGTTTCAAATAGCGTAAGTGATGAAATAGCTAACCTACTTCATTATATAGGTTGTCGTTGTGCCGTGGACACAGACTCGGTATACAAACTGAGTTCGATACTTGTTTATTGGCGAAAGGTGCGGACTATAGATGTTTAGGTTATGGTTTTCAAGGCTTCCAATGTCAGTTAATGATTTATGACTGACTTGATTGCTATCACACATGCTTAGATTCGATGTTTCCTGTATATTACATATATATGTATACTATGTTAATTATAATGCATTCTAAGTATTTGTTAAAATGTTTGAATAAATATGGAATTATGATTCATGTTGAACATGATTATTGGTTGCTAATGTATGATCGTTGTGCACGTGGCAATGCCTTTGAGAAAGAATTTGCTACGATATGTGTTTTAACTAATGTATTACATGTATGTTGTAACACCCTGAAAATCGGGGGTCAAGCATAAACTCAACTCCCGAGTTCCAACGCATCACTTATGCAACATAATGAATGATGATTGAATATTGTCGGTATTAGTGCATTAAACATGAGTGAGATTAAGCCAAAACAGCATATCATACTCCAGAGACGATTAAATTATGCAAGTTGAAGACTGTGATAGATATATAAAATATATGAACTGTGGTGAGTCTCCAGAGTGTGATAATGTTACCAGGTTAATGAATTACAAGTACAATTTCAAAATATACCAAAGGTGTAGTGTCATCTAGCCAACATCCCTGTAACCCCGTCGATCAAGGCACAGCTCACTTGAAGCCGCCAAAAAACAGCATATACGAGAAGGCATTCTCGTCGTCACAAACGTCCGGCTCCGCCTCAGGAATAACATCGCCATTTGCAATCAGACAAGGTCTGGTGGGTGTCCGAAACACCGTCCCGTAACGTGGGAGTGAGTGATCAACTCAGTGGAACAATAGAGTATAGGTTAACATGCTATCAATTCAGTCAAGCAGTAATGATAAAGTAGTACAATCAAACACTCTTAAATACTCTTATTAATGCAAGTATGAATGTAGTCATGATGCATGCCCTCACCAACATACTCTCTCATGCGACACCATCTTACGTCCGCGGCATGCGTTCATCCCTCAGTTCTCCACATCTTCCAGGCACATGCAGTGCGATGATGAGCATGATTACCGAGTTGTTATTAGTCCTTTTCATACAACAGTATTGGGAAACTAAGGTACCTCCCTTATATCATTCCCAAACAATGATCCATTCTAGGGTCGTCAATCCTAGATAGTCTCATACGATAGTGTGGTTCTAGGTTGCTACAAGGGCTGTTACACGGAATCGTTGCACCACTCCCCCATCACCTTATCAATATAGGCCTAGTTTATACTCTGCTTACTACGGGAAGGCTCGTCACCTCTCCGCAGATTCAGAGTATGCTCGAGGTCACTACACCGGGTACGATCAGGGCTGCGATGTTACACGGAATCGTTACAACCACTCCCCCATCACCCATCAAAGCAGTGTAGGCCGACAGCTCGAATACAGTGTCCCATACCACTGTATTTGGTTCACGAGTCTAGGTTGCTCACTGGTCACTACGGGGAGGCACATCGCCCCAGCGTAGGCCGACGGCTCGACCAGATGTCCCATACCACCATGCCCGGCTCATGAGTCTTAGCGGATCGAGGTACCAAAGTTAACGGGGTTGCACTGGTAAGTTCGGTACCTTAGGTTCAAGCAGTAGCGTCCAAACATGGTGAACATACATTAGACAGATCGGGTTACTTGACGATCTCGGCTAGCTCGAGCGCATGACAAGTTGAACGACATGAAGTGCATAAGCACTTCGCGTGGCCAACCACTATTGCCAACTGAAGTACGACTCGGGTTCGTCGAACATATCTCACGTGGCGAATGAATCTCAGCCACGAATTCAATCCCGTTACGGATTGCCTGGACTATACAATAGCCCCAATCACATTCAAGTACAGAGAGTTAAAGCAGTAATGGATCAAGATTTTACCCATACAGTCAAATATCCAATATTGTCCGCTTAGGGCTGTCAGGGCTATTGCACGGAATCGTTACACCACTCCCCTATCACCCTTCACGGCCTTTATAGAATACAACTAAAACATGAATTTAAACATATGCATTACATAGATAAAATTGTACAATCAGCTGAGCATGTTATGAAGTACAACATAAGCATGAGTTTTGTATATATTCAATTCCTAATCCACACAGATATCTAAAGAAATCATACACATAGTTAAAGGAGTTGAGGATCATATCTCAACACCCTTTATACATTACATTTACTAACTACTACTCATTCAGACATTTCATCAAACACTTTAGACTACATACATCAATATACATGACAATGTTGATCATATAGGTATTAGGCCAAATCCTTTCACTAGGGAGTTGCCCCAATTATAACACACGTGCACCCACGACGGATAGTCATGGAAAGCAGGAATCCAAGTTCCATATTCATTTAGTCATTTCTACAAACACTTGGGCTACACATTTTAACATATATAGCGTATAGTGACCATGGCGTGATTTAGGGCAAATCCTTTCGCTAGGGAGTTGTCGCATACATACAAGCATATAGTCACGACAAATAATCATGTTAAGCACAAATTCGTATTTCTTACGTATACGGTATTTTCTATAAATACGAAGAAAACAGTATATTCAACATAGCTAACGTAAAACTGAAAAATGAAATGGACAACACTTTGTACATGTGCAATTGCATGCAAATCATGAATTTATCATTATCTGACATTGAAAGCGTTAAAAACCATAACCTATAAGTCTAAAGTCCGCACCTTACGCCGTAGAAGCGTAATAAATTTGGTAGGAATGCTAAGTCTTCTTCCACGATAATATAACGACCTAAAGCACAAGTAGTGTTAGAATTGAATCAATTGAAACCCTAAAACAGGTTAGGGTTAGGGTTTTCTTACCTAGAAACGAAGCTGGAATCGCCGGAAAAGTAATTAGATCACGAGGTTTAAGTGTGTATAGTAAGAGGATAGAGCATCAGGAAGGTTCTCCCACAACTCTCACACTTTCTCTCTCTTTTCTCTCTTCTCTCTCCAAGAATTTTTCTCAAATTCGTATGGGCTGAATAAGAGAGTGTTTAAGGTCCTTATATAGGCTAAAACATCACTGAAATAGACCCAAGGTCAAGGTATACTTAGGTTATAACCAAAGTGGGTCTATTCCGTCTCAACGGAGTACTTCTGGAAGCCCTCCTTGAGCCAAAGGTCGGACTTAAGCTCACTGACCTTGGATTTAGGTCGAGTTACGTTTTCGGTCCGATCGGATTTACAGATCGCCCGTGGCAGACCAGTTTCAGTTCAACGGTCACTGAGACTCGATCAGGGCCACAAGTATACTGCCATGTGTATGAAATTTCTCTCGATCCGAGGGTGTATTTGGGTCAGATTCCAACGGTCTGATTGCTTATATTTGGCCCGCAAGCGACAAGTCTCAAATTACTTAAAATTGAATTTTATTTCTAATTAATTTCACCTTTCTCACACTCTTCACTCCGGGCTCAGGCGAATAGCACTGGGACACTATCTGGATTTGATTTCCAAGATGGTTGTCAAGCCTAACAAGGCGGTCCTAATTCTATAACTTCGCGTTAATCGAACTTTCGATGGGCGGTCCAGATCTGATACGGAGTTTCGTGATGCTCCCGAGAGCAGCCGAAGAGTAATGATATTGATCCGAGATTTTAAGGTAACCTAGTGTCAATGATTCTATAAGTTTTGGGTCTTGCAGATCGTATTTAAAGTGGATCAAGCAGATTTCGTAGCTAATCTAGTGTAACACTTAGTTACTTTTGAAGGATAAGGTAGTGAAAGGTGAGATTTTGAAGGAAAAGCGAGATTTTGAAGAAGAAAATGGTTTGAAAAGGGATTTGAAACTTTTGAATAGAGTGTTTAAGAAGTTAATCAGGTGTTAGGATAGACCCATTGTCTAAGGACGTCTAATTCCAGGTTAGTAAAAATTCGGGATGTTACATATGTAATATGTGTAGTCTAACTGTTTGATAAAATGCCTGAATGAGAAAATGCTTGTTGTAATGTGTTGAACGAGGGTGTTGAGATAGGATTCTCAATCCCCTTATCTAGGGTTACAGTTTCCTTCAAGTAATCTATTTTACTACTAGGTGATTTATGGATTAAATGCTCATGTTAACATGTATTCTATGTGTTCGTTGAAATGCTGATATGGGATCTATATTTAATTGTATTATTACATGCTGTCTTGGCTATTACATTTGAATGTTATTGATCTAGAGTGTGTTTGGGACTATGGTATAGTCCAGGCAATCGGTAACAGGTTCTGATTTGGTGGCTGAGGTTGTTTCGTCACACAGGATATGATCGATGAATCCGAGCAGTACTTTGGTTGTCGACAGTGGTTAGGCCACATTGAGTGCTTACGCACTTCATGTCAATCAACTCGAAGTGTGCTCGTACTAGTCGAGCTCGTCAAGTAACCAGATTTGCCTTATGTATGCCCACCATGTATGGACGCTACTGCTTGAACCTAAGGTACCAAACTCACCAGTGAATCCCGTTAACCTTGGTACCTCGATTTGCTAAGACTCGTGAGCCAGACATGGTAGTATGGGACACCGTGGTCGAGCTGTCGACCTATGCTGGGGCGACGAGCCTCCCCGTAGTGACCAGTTGTCACGCCCCAAACTCGGAAACCGGGTTCACAAAATTCCCGATTGCCGAATCCGGCGCCGACAGCCTCCGTAGAACCCCATTCTCGGCTCCCAGCACCCATATGCCAGGTTCTGATCCTGGGATGCTACAAGGAGGATTTTTTTTTTTGCATCCGTTTAATTTGTAATAAGCATAACCGAAGGCATAACCCACAAACAACAACCAAAAACTCCATCACATTTCTACTATGATCAAAAACTTTATAAGTACACTGAGCATAAAGGAAAATACAATGAGAATAGACAAGGAGCTCCAAAAGATCTGCTCTGCGCTCTCGCCTCAGCGCTGCTGCGTCCTCGCGTCACCTGCACGCAACTGTCGTGCATAAGCTTTATGGAAAGCTTAGAGGGTGGTGAAAGTGTGTGCACAAGGTAGTAATGCAGGTACACAGTATCAGAGTAAAGCGGAATATGCTGATGAATCCATGAATACCACTAGCCGTAAGGAACAGGTCTTCCGGACTAAGGTCATTCCGTTGGTGAAGGTTCAGTGGGGTCACCATTCTGTTGAGGAGGCTTCGTGGGAGCGCGAGGCCGAGATTCGAGAGCGTTATCCCCATCTATTTGATGATTGATCATGTGATGATGATGATAATGATGATGTTGCCTTTGTGAATTGGGTAATCTTGTGGTTATGCTCATTTTGAATTAAATGTACATTGGAAAAAAAAATCCTCCTTGTAAGATCCCAGGATCGGAATCTGGCATATGGACGCTAGGAGCCGAGAATGGGGTACTACGGAGGCTGTCGACACTAGATTCAGCGATCGGGATTCCTGTGAATCCGATTTCCGGGTTTGGGGTGTGACACCAGTGAGCAACACCGTCTCGTGAGCCGAATACGATGGTATGGGACACTGTATTCGAGTTGTCGGCCTAACTGATCAGGTGATGAGCCCTTTGTAGTGACCTCGAGAATATTCTGAGACTGTTTTAAGGCGACGAGCCTTCCCTTAACAACTAGAGTATAAACTAGGCCTACACTGTCAGGTGACGAGTCCTTTGTAGTGACCTAGAACCGCAATATCTTATGAGATTTACTAGGACTGACGACCCTAGAATGGGTCATTGTTTGAAAAATGATATAAGGGAGGTACCTTAGTTTTCCAATCCTTCTGTATGAAAAGGACTAATAAGAACTTGGTAATCACGCTCATGCACCGTATTGCATGTGCCTTTGGCGTTGGAGTTGAGCACTGAGGAAGTGACTGTATGCCGCGACAGTGAGATGAAGTTCGTAGAGGGAGTGCAGGCGAGTGCATGCATCATTAATACATACCATTCTTGCATTAATCAGAGTACTTAGGGATGCTTGATTGTATTGCTTTATCATTACTGATTGACTGAATTGATAACATGTTAACCTTTACTTTATAGCTCCACTGAGTTGATCACTCACTCCCACGTTCTGGGACGGTGTTTTAAACACCAACCAGACCCTGTTGTAGTTTCAGATGATGGCGCGGTCTGCGAGGTAAAGCCAGACTTTGAGGATGATGAGGAGGCATTCTCATATATGCAGTATTCAGGCGGGTTCATGTGAGTCGTGTTCTGACCGACGGGGATTACTGGGATATTGACTAGAAGACATTACACATTTTGTATACTTTAAAGTTTTACGTGTAATTAATTGACCTGGTAACATGATCATACTCAAGGACGTACAATTACACATATGTTTATATATACTTATCACAGCCTTCCGCTTGCGTAAATTAACTGTTTCTGGAGTATGATATGTTGTTTTGTATAATATCATTCATGTTTAATGCACTAATACAGTCAACATTTAATCATCATTATCTATGTTGCATAAGTGATGCGTTGGAACTCGGGAATTAGGCTCCTGCTCGACCTCCGATTTTTAGGGCGTGACAGGAGCTTTGTCAGGAACGGCTGGTAAGGCTAATGCCGCCTATGATATAACAGCTCAACTCAAGACCATTCCTGCACAAATCTCCAATTGGGACCTCTTGTGCACATCGAGTCGCATCGAGAAATCTTTGCGAAGACTTTAAACGATGCACACATCTCTCCTGATGTACCACCCGAGATGGTTGTAAACATGATAGGACAGCTCCTTGCACCAAAAGCAATCACATTCTATGATGACGAGCTACCACCAGAGGGTCAAAAACATGGGTGATCGCTCAACATAGTCGTTCGTTACAAGCATCTCAAGGTCCCTCTTGTCCTCATTGACAACAGATTGAGCTTAAATGTTTGCCCCATGAGGACTGCTGAACGTCTAGGGATCGAATTGTCTTCCTTCAGGCCCAATACCATGAGTGTTAGAGCCTTCGATAACTCACAAAGGCAGGTAGAGGCAGAGATTGACACAGAGATATAGATCAGACCCAATGTATCCCTAGTCACATTCCAAGTCCTTGATATCTCCACCTCATTTAACCTTTTGTTGGGGCGACCTTGGCTCCATACTGTTGGAGCAATCTCATCCACTCTCCATTAAAGGGTCAAATTCTCTTCAGGAAATCGAATTATCTTTGTACTAGTCGAACCGGAAATCATCCTGCCAGCAGTGGTCAATATCCCGGAACCTGACATCCCGGTGATTGACATTCAACATGTGAAGGGTGACATATCATATAATAGTTTCAAGTTTGAAATTGTGAACTCCATCGCCAACCCCTACCCACTCTGTAACGCCATGAAAATCGGGGGTCAAGCATAGGCCCAACTCCCGAGTTCCAACACATCACTTATACAACATAGATAATGATGATTAACTGTTGTCCGTATTAGTGCATTAAACATGAGTGGGATTACACCAAATCAGCATATCATACCCCAGAGACAAGTGAATTTCGCAAGCGGAAGACTGTAATAGATATATAAGATATATGAACTATAGAAAGTCTCCGAAGTGTGATCATGTTACCAGGTTAAATTTGTACATGTATACTCCCAAAATGTACAAAATGAATATATATGTGTGCTCCAAAATACAATCATAACGAGTGTAATGATATCTAGTCAACATCCCTGTAAGCCCTGTAAATCAGAACACAATCTACATAGACCTGCCTGATAACTTCATGTAGGAGAACTCCTCCTCGTCATCATAAAAGTTCGGCTCTGCTTCGTAAGCATCGTCATCATCTGTAACTACAATAGGGTCTGGTTGGTGTTTAAAGTACCGTCCTAGAACGTGGGAGTGAGTGATCAACTCAGTGGAATTATAAAGAAAAGGTTAACATGTTATTAATTCAGTCAAGCAGTAATGATAAAGCAGTATAACAATCAGGTCCTAAGTACTCTTATTAATGCAAAGATGGTATGTAATAATGATGCATGCCTTCGCCTGCACTCCCTCTTGCAACAACATCTTACGATCGCGGCATGCACTCCTTCCTCTGTACTCAACACCAATGCCAAAGGCACATGCAATACGGTGCATGAGCGTGATTACCGAGTTCTTATTAGACCTTTTCATACAGCAGGATTGGGAAGCTAAGGTACCTCCCTTATATCATTTCCCAAACAATGATCCATTCTAAGGTCGTCAGTCCTAGCTAGTCTCATACGATGTTGCGGTTCCAGGTCGCTACAAAGGGCTCGTCACCACAATGCAGGCCTAGCTTATATTCTAGTTGCTACGGAAAGGCTCGTCGCCTCAACGCAGTCTCAGAGTATGCTCGAGGTCACTACGATTGGCTCGTCACCTAGTCGTAGGCCGACAACTCGAATACAGTGTCTCATACTACCGTATTCGGTTCACTAGGTTAGGTTGCTCACTGGTCACTACGGGTGGGCTCGTCACCCTGACGTAGGCCGACAGCTCGACCACGGTGTCCCATACCACCATGTACGGCTCATGAGTCTTAGCAGATCGAGGTACCAAGGTTAACGGGATATCCACTGGTGAGTTTGGTACCTTAGGTTCAAGCAGTAGCGTCCATACATGGTAAACATACATCGGGTCAATCGGATTACTTGACGAGCTCGACTGGTACGAGCGTACATCGAGTTGATCGACATGAAGTGCTTAAGCACTCCGTGTGGCCTAATCACTGTCGACAACTAAAGTACAACTCAGATTTATCGAACACGTCCTATGCGGTGAAACAACCTCAACCACTAACTCGGAAATCATTACCGATCGCTTGGACTACGTCGTAGCCCCAAACATACTCCAAACAATAGCATTCACATATAGTAATCTAAAACAGCATGTAACAACTGAAATCAGATATAAATCTTACTTGAGCAATTTAACAAACACATACAACACATATTATCATATATAGACATTTCATCTATACAACACATAGTAGTAAGATAGGTTACATAAAGGATACTATAGCCATAGTTAAGGGGATTGAGAATCCTATCTCAACACCCTCATTACATGCATTTAAACAAGCATTTTTACATTCAAGCATTTTATCAAACACTTAGGCTACACATTTATATACATGTAGTAAGGTAGTTATAACAAGTATTATAGCAAATCCCTTTACAAAGGGTTCACCATACGTACAACAATCATGAATTCTCAGTCAATAAACATGGTAAACATACATCACAATTCCATATGCATTCACACATTTCAACAAACACATGAAATGTATTATAAATTAACATAGTTTATATATATACATAATACACAAAAACCCTCCTATCTAAGCACATGTGATTGCAATCAAGCCAGTCATAAATCATTACTGACATTGAGAGCCTTGAAAACCATAACCTAAACATTTATAGTCCGCACCTTTCGTCGATAAACAAGTATCGAACTCAGTTTGTATGTCAAGTCTTCGTCTACATCACAATGATACCTATAGCATGAAATAGGTTAGCTATTTCATCACTTATACTATTTGAAACTCTAAAACAAATTAGGGTTAAGATTTCTTACCCAAGATTGGAGTCGAAATCACCGGGATAGCGATTCAGAAAGGCTGATTCAGCCCGTGTAGCGGCAGGGAGGAATCCCTACAACTATCACTCACTCTCTCTCACTTCTCCTCACTTTCTTCTTCTCTTTTCTCTCTTCTCTCTCTTAGGGTTTTCTAAATTCATATGGAATGAGAGAGAGAGGTTTTAAGGCCCTTATATAGGCACAGAACTGATGGGAATGGCCCTAGGGCCATGGTATACTTAGGTTATAGCCAAGAGGTGGCTGTTTCAGTCTAACGGAGCACTTCTGGTGGCTCCTCTTTTGCGTGCGGTCAGACTCAAGCTCCCTGGCATTGGATCTAGGTCGAATTAAGTTTTTGGTTCGATCGGACTTACAGATCAACCGCGAAGGACCAGTTTCAGTTCAACGGTCACCGGCACTCGATCAGGGCCACAAGTACACTAACATGTGTTGGAAATTTTCCCTGATCCGAGGGTGTAATTGGGTTAGATTATGACGATCTGAAAGCTTAAATTTGGCCTACAAGCGAACGGCCCAGTTTACTTAAATTTGAGTACATTTTCTAAAGATATTCGCGTTTCTCACACACTTCGCTTTGGGCTTAAGTTGTACCTTTCTGGATACTATCAAGACTTAATTTCTGAGATGGTTGTCAAGTCCAGTAAGGCGGTCATAACCATATAGTTTCGTAGTCAACGGACTTTCGACGCGCGGTCCAGGTCCGATACGAAGTTTCAAGGTGCTCCCGAGAGCAACTGGGTTTAGAGATTGATTCTAGATTTCAGGGTAAAGTAGCGTTAATGATTCTACTCATTTTAGGACTTACGGATCGTATTTAAAGTGATTAGTGCTAATTTCACAGGTAATCTAGTTTAACACTTAGTTAATTTCGTCTAATTTCTAAAGGATTTGGTCCGAGTGATTTCTGCCTGAGGTGGTACTCAGGTCTTTGTACGGATTTTTTCGAGGCGTTACACACTCGTTACAGAATATGTCATTCCCCCTGCTGAACATCAATCCTAAACTACCGCAACGAGTTCCATGGGAAAGGTACGGTAGTAAGGCAAGCTCGGGCAAACGAGGAAAGACAGGGACTGAGATTCAACCGCTGCCAGATAATCAAGTTGCAAGGCCTAAAATGAGACAACCATTCAAGTGCACACCCATCCAGTTTGTCAGATCAGGTGAGGTGGTTTGTGGCGACACGGTGGTCTCCCTCGAGGATCATTTTTAAAAGCTAAAGTTATCAGAACATTTTAGCCAGGAATCCATCTGGCCGCTAATACGATGGAACAAGATCCTCAGAGCCTCAAAAGCACATCCAATGCCAGAGGCAGAACCCCTAGACCCATTAGATGAAGCTAGGGGCACGGGAGCAGAATCACCCACAAAGGATCAAGGGCAAGAGGTGCTCATAACAAGATAGACAGACAGGAATGGGGAGTTACCCATCCCCATCAACAGCCAGGGGGATGTACCCCCACCGACAGCTCAAAATCATATGGGGCAAAAACAACCCCTCCATTGGATCGAAAAAGGGAAGTGACCTTCCCTTAACTGGACAGACATGAAGATCCCACAACAATGTGAATCTGAGGAGACAGAAGAGCTCCAGCTCCTCAACGAAGAAATCAGGTCAGACACAGATTCTGAACCTAGTCCAGCAAACATCATGGTCATCTGGACGGATGACCCACCAACACAGCTAGATCAAGCTCACAAAATCAGAAGGGGGAAAGAACCAAGCTGGTCAGCTATCCCCCTGACAGTCGAATCGACTGGTAAGCTATCAAAGGGTACTGGTCTAAAAAAAATGCCATTGTAAATAGCAGTTGTCATCCCGAACCAGGACAGGATCAATCATGGTTCGCAACACCGTCCTGTTCAGGATCCCTTGGAACAAAAAAAAAAAAAGAAACCTTCAAAATATAAAAACAACAAATATTCCATAAATCACAAAAAAAAAAAGATATTTCTCAAAATCACAAAAAACAAGAAATTCTTCCAAAAAAAAAAAAAGAAGAAGAAGAAAACTTCACAAACAGTAACGTGCCGAATGCACCACTCACAACACCAGAGTTCAAGGTCGACTCATACGATTTTGATCTAGAGCTAGACTTTGAACTCATGGGTTTGGAAGAAGCCCAAGATGAGGGAAATGATGATCCAACTCTCGAACTAGAGGATTCCCTCAAAAAATTTGAAACAAAGGTCAATGTTGTGGCGGACGATTTCGAATTTGTGAACTTGGGATCGACGAAATTCCCTAGAGAAGTGCGCATTGGTAGATCCTTGCCTCCGAAATACAAGCAGAGGATGATGGAATTCTTGAAGTCGAAACTTCCCCAAACAATCAGCCATGGTATGCAGACATCAAAGAATACCTCGAGCATCAAAGGTACCCGAAAGGAGCGGCAGCAACCGATCGTTGCACTATTCAACGGCTGGCGGCCCAATTCACAATCACCGGGGGCATCTTCTACAAACAATCCTTCAATCAAGTCCTTCTCCGATGAGTGGATGAAGAAGAAGCAGCTCAAATCATGATGGAAATCCATGAAAGACTATGTGGCCCACACATGAACCGACATATGATGGCAAAGAAGATCCTACGGCTTGGTTATTATTGGCTAACGATGGAGACAGATTGCTGCAAATACGTCAGAAAATGCTTCAAATGTCAGGAGCATGCGAACCAAATCCATGCACCTGCTTCCGAGCTATACAACCTAACAACACCATGGCCCTTCTCTATATGAGGACTTGACATTATCAAAAAAGTCAGCGTCAGAGCTTCAAACGAGCATGAATATATCCTGGTGGCAGTAGATTATTTCACCAAATGGATAGAGGTAGGATCCTACACTACCATTGCAGCATCTCACGTGGTAAAGTTCATGAAGAACAATATCATTAGCTGATACAGGATTCCTCAGGCCATTATCACAGACAACGGGACTCCGTTCGTCAATAAAAGGATGAGTGATTTCCTCGACAAGTTCAAGATCCAACGCCATCGGTCAAGCCCCTACCGCCCTAAAATGAATGGTGGGGTCGAAGCTGCAAACAAGACTATCATTCGGATACTGGAGAAAATAGTCAAGATGTATCGCGACTGGTCAGAAATGCTCCTATACGCACTTTGGGCTTATCAGACGTCTGTACAGTCTGCTATAGACGCAACTCCTTACGAACTCGCATACGGAATGTAAGCAGTATTACTAGTAGAAATCAAAATCTCATCACTCCGAGTATTGCTGAAAAGCGAAATCGAGGAAGGTGAGTGGCAACAAGCAAGATATGATCAACTGCATCTAGCAAATGAAAAATACATGCGCGCACTAAGCCACTCGCAGTACTATCAAAGAAGGATTGCACGGGCCTACAACAAAAGGGTCAGGAAGAGGAGCTTCAAAATCGGCCACATGGTCATGAATCATATCTTACCACCATACTTACCAGACCCCAGAGGAAAGTTCAAACCCTCGTGGGATGGAACGCTGGTCATTCGAAAGGTACTCTCAGGAGGCGCCCTCTGGTTCACCAATCTGAGAGGAGAAGATCTTTCGAGCCCATCAACATTGACAACGTGAAAATCTATCACGGGTAACCACACCTAACTTTATCAATGATTACAATCGCAAAGCTAAGATCAACAACACAAAAAAATGAGAAAAAAGAGCACCCATTATTCCTCCCACATGAAAAGAAAAACAAAAAAATAATAAAAAAAAGAAAGATAACATAAACTCAAAAAGAAAGCAAAAAGGTAGAAGAAAATAAGGTCATCCTACATTTCCAAATAATCTGACCAAAATAAAATAGCTTATGATTGTGATCAGAGACCAGGGCAGGATGACAATTAATCGGCCGGCTATGAAGGAAATCTCTCTGTCTCTCTTGGCACTCCCTAAAAAAGAAAAAAAACAAAGAGAGAGAAAAGAGAAAAATATGCCTAAGTAAGAAGGGTGAGTTGAAAACCCGAAAAGGCGGCTCGAGTAAAAACATCGGGCATGTAGCGGACTTGGTAAAAACCTGAAAAGGCGCCAAAGGTAAGAAAAGTACAAGCTGCCAAGGGGCAAGCAAGAACAAAAATCCGGGACGTAATGAAAATCTGAAAGGACGCTATGACAAAAATGACGGGAAAGCCAGTCGTAGTGAAAACCTGAAAAGGCGCTACGGGTAAAAATAGCAAAAAAAAAAAAAAACAACACACAACAAAGCGTAGGTACAGAGGAAGCCGGGGCAACGAGCAAGGCGAAGAGATGCAAGGAAGAAGATAAACTCCGGATCAAGCATTCTGTCAGATTCTACTTAAAATCCAAAGGGCATAATCATAATACGCACCACTCTCAGTGAATCAAGATCCCCAGTACATAACTCAGATTACCGAACTCAACGTGGGCTGAGCCCAATATTCTAATCCCAATCATCTAAAGCACAAATCCAAATACAAACAAATACTGACAAAGCTGTGGCACAAACAAAAATTTTCATTCCTTTCAAAACCTTTTTGTTTTTCTACAAAACAAAACAAAACAAAACAAAACAAAACAAAAAATATAAATATACAAGGTGGCAATTAACAGAGTCAAAAACTTCTAGGTAAGCCTCCATCTCATCCCTCATACATCGACAACCGCTGCTTAAGTCTGTCCACCTCCATGCACAGGTAGAAGACTTCATTCCTCTCCAGACGGTGCGACGCGATCATACTCTCATCATATCATTGCCCCACTACCAGACGATGGGCCATATCCTTGCAAACATGACGGAACACCGAAAGCTTAGATATAAGGTGGTTGTGCGTGGCTAGCAGAAACGACGAGTCTCCTCGAAAGCCTCAAAGGAGTTATCGACCCTTGAGGAAGATGAAGCAGAGTCCCTGACAATGTCTCGATCATCCGCATCATCAGCCAAGTGCCAGCCGGGAACCTGGCGATAAAGCGACTGTTCCGCCACCCATCGCTGATATAGCATTGTCGCTAGAGGAGGAGCCTAGGATTTGAACTCCAAAGCCACCACATCCAAGTAGCCTTGCCACGAAGACTAGACTTGCTGATAAAGAGCCGGCATGCGTAAAGGAAGGGAAGCATGCCCGAATCCCGAAAAAGCGAAATCAAGGATGTCCTGCCAGAACCCAAACTGCCGAAGGAACCGCACTAGATGATATGAGCAGTACCCTCGAAAGCTTAGCAGCAACAAAGGAGTACGAGATGCACAACAGATCAACAGCACACGCCAGAGCCACGAAGCCTCCCAGCTGACTTCCCATCTGCGGAGCTGAGAAAACAAACAATGATAAAGGGACTCCGTAGCCTCAGTACCCAGAGGGAGTCCATCCAACAGCAAAGATAGCACGTCGACGCGACGGGAATCCGGCCATGAGAGGAGAGGGGTCATGTACAAATGCTCCCACAACCATACCTAAGATATGCAGGACCGTACATGAGAGATGTGCAAAAGAAAGAGCGAAAAAGAAAAAAGGATGGAGCAGAGGTACCTGAAGGAACGAACAGTAGCCCCTGAGAATGAGAGTTTGCCCAAGCGAACACTCGGACAAACCTAAGAAGAGCTCCGCCAACACCATTGAGACGATACTCCGACGAGCCAGGACATAACGGAAGGCGTCAAACAGAATTGCCAAAGATGACCGCTGCCATCCTGAAAAGAACAGCTCAGCCAGAACGCAGAATATTAGTGCATTCAAGCACTGGAGCTAGCAGTCAGATCCCTCGCTCCCTCGATCAGTCGAACATCGATTATATAATAGCTCGAGGGAAAACTCATCAGCTCTATCATCAACAGTGGGAAAAGCAGTTGAGAACCCAAACCACGGCTCCAAGTCTGAAAGATGTACCGATATAGATGAAGGAATGTATGACTCCTGAGAGAGAGGGAGTCCAGACAAGCGGGCAAACTCCTTTAAAGACGGACCCAGCTCCAAGTCATTGAAAGAGAACAAGTTCAACGTTGGGATCCAGTCATAGGACATGGCGCTCAACAGCCGCCAATCCAGGCGAACCCGGTGAAAGTGGAGGACCACCTTGAAGCCCAAAGAATCCAACTCGAAAATCTCAAAAGCTGTCAGACTCTCTATCCAGGCACATAATCTCTCAAAGCAAGTATTGCATGGCTGTAGGCGGCAAGTACGAACTGGCACACCCTCGACAATTTGGAGGCCCAAGTCAGCTGGCGAGTCGTAAAAAATAGGCATACCCTCGTCCAACAGATTAATCTCATGATGCTGAAAGAAGCCTAACTCTCCCATCGCCTCACGAAGCGTATCTTGAAAGGCAACAATAGGTGGACCAGAACTGCCAACTACCGCCACGTCAGGAGTTATCTGAAAAGTACATGCCCAAGGAGCCGTGACACTCGGGCCACTCCAGTAGCTGACAGGATTGCCACCTCAATCCCCGACAATAATTGCACCCCCCATCACCACCTCGTAATCTGTGCCAAATATCTGTCCCAAGTTGTCGACAGAGGGGCCATCACCCGCCTAATCAAAATCGCTCGTCAAGTCTAGAACATCAAGGTGGGGCACACCACCCATCATGGCCCCATCAAAACCATCCAAACCAACCAAAATAATCAGATCATCATAAAAACCCATGCCATTAACCATGGCAAGATCCGGTCCATCCATCATCATCATAGCACCATCCACACCACCCGATAACACATCCATGCCCATGCCTCCAAAAGATAGCCTATCGAAAGGCCCATTAAGCATGGGACCATTCAAACCATCAAATCCCAAACCATCCAGACCTTCCTCCAACATCACATCTCCACCTATCCCACCATTAATGGTGGTAGGAGCCACACCATAAATGGCATTCACTTTCTCAAGTGACCCTACCAACCCACCATCACTACCCACCAATCCACCATCAAAACCCATAAATGGGCTCCCACCCACCATTTCATCATGAGCCAATAAAGGAGACACACCACTCACTTCAAAAGGACCCACCATATCATCATTGTGGGATCCACCAACATGATCTCCAAGGCTAGCCATGAAGTAAAAGACAAAGGAGAAGAGGATAAATGGATGAAGAAGACAAAGAGGGGACAAAAAGGAAGGAAAATGGACAAAAGGAATAATTCAGAGATTAGAGCAGAGAGGGGATAACAGGGACAACAACCTTGGATGAGCAGAGAAGAACGGACCTTGCTGGAACAAGATGAGCAGGGGCGGTAATCAGATTACCACCCATGGTACTCTGAGTACTGCCCGCGTGCTCTTTCTGTGCCTGTAGCCTGACAGAGCCAGAAGCCAGGGCAAATGTCAACGGGCGGTAGTCTGACTATTGTCCGTGCCTAGATCTCATGCAAATCGAAAGTGTGGCCCACCTAAGGGGCCAGAGGGGTCCAAATCTTCAACCATCAACGCGATCAGATCAACAGAAGGGCTCGAAAAGATCAGAAAGATAACATTGGGTAAATGAAATCTGATATATATGGAAGATTATACAATGGATGATACACGTATAAGAATGATACAAGAACACTACTCATTAGGTACATAATCGTCCTTATCTTTCGGATGAACTTCAGGCCTCAAAAGGCCTCCCCCGGCAAAGCGCGCACCACCACTTGGAGCATAAGCATTCTGAAGGATCGGGCCGATGTTGTACTACTCACACCAGGAGCTGTACTCCCTCGATGGATCGACGAAGGCGCTGGTCTCGTAGCCCTCCAAAGTAGCAGTCAACTCCCGTTCAGGCACTGTCCTCTAGTTTGTCAGACCGGATGGTGGGCTGAACGAAACCAAAGGACTACCAGTCAACTGCCAGAAAAGCCTCTCACCCAGATACCATTTCATCACCTAGGGATCCTTTAGAATACAGCGCCGACGTGAAGTCTGGAAAGCCTCCTGAGCCACAGGAGTAAGAGCAGCAGCCGACCGAAAGTAGGGTCTGGTGCGGAACTGGCAAGTATAAAAGAGTCAGAGATAAAGGACGAGCAAAAAAGATAACAAAGGGCAATCACTTACGTCATCAGGGACAAGGGCATCCACGTTCGACCTCCAAGAAAGATCGAAAAACAGGCGAGTGCGGCTGCAGTTATCCTTATATCACAACATCACGAGTGAAAAAGGAGGCGTGCGATTGATCAGAGTGGGCCCCAGATGAGGAAAATGATCAAAAAGCGGACCTGCACAAGAGCCACAATCAAAAGACGCATCGATCATCCAAGGGTATGGTACGGGAAAAAGGAACCGACATGCATTTCAATGACCGGGTAAAAGCCAGTCAAAGATCTGTAGCTGCTAGCGGCTGGTCTTGTCAACCCATCATACAAATGGGCCAGGAGTGCTGTATTCCAGTTGTATAGTGTGGGAAAAGTGATGTCTGCTACGAGCGATAACACGCGGGAGCTCACTAGCTCGTTCCCATGGCAGAAAATCATGGCCCCCATGGTATACAAGATCAAGACACGGGCCTTCACGATGGCCTCAGCCTTAGTCGTAGGAATGCGTCGGGAGAAGTTCGCGAACAACCAAAGCAATTTAAACCGCGGTCCCAAAAATCTGAAGGATCTGGCATCATTCCTAACAAATTCATCCAATCATTAGCAGAAGGGATAAGGAGATCCTCTTCAAACGGGGTGGATCCTCCCTCGTACCGGAGGCCCAACTGCATGTAAATGTTGTAGGGGGTAAAAAGGCCAAGCTATATGTCCTAGAGGGTGGGGGGGGGGGGGTGAATAGGACTATGCCAAATTAAAATTTAACAGCGGAATTGAAGAACGATAGCCTTAAAAAAAAATAAAGAACAGTACTTTAAATAAATCAAAGAACTGAAATGTAAAGTAAACTTAAATAAAGAGCTTGATACTAATGTTGTTCTAAGGACAACCTTTGCACCATAAAAACCAAGGGTTTATGGCAGGACAACCTTACTAGAACAAATTGAATATCAATACTCAAAAAGAAAGGAAATAACAAGAAATAAATTCTAAACTATTACAACATTCCCCACTTTGCTTGAAATGTAAATATTACAACATTCACATCCACATATACATTCTACAAATCTGAATGATTAAGATATAGAAATTAAAAGAGCATTCAAATCACAAAACACACCGATATATAGTGGTTCGCCTGTGTGTTCACCAACTGTTAAACAACAGCTACACAACTTGCTACTCCACTCCTAATATCCTCACACAGGGGATATTAGCGTTCACTATGAAACAGGTTTTACAGGTTCACCTAAAACCTTCACAATTGCGTCTTTTTAACTTGGGCACACAATCCAAAAACCCACACTATCTGAGTTTTCTGGCTCTCCTCAGATAACCAATACAATGAGATTTTTCTGGCAAATCTCAAACAAAACCAAAAATAAAGGAAAATGTAAAATACCTGAATTACTCCTTTTGTAGCAGCCCGGTAGAACCAATCAGAGTAGAAGTTTGAAACAACGTTCAATATCCAATACTCACTTAAGAAATGGTTCTAAGTTCTAATTGATTTTAAATTAAACCAAATTGGGCGTAGCTCTATTTAATTTTGATTCCAAGAAGAAGGAATACAATAATTCCTCTTTTCAAAATAATATTGAAATATAGGAATAAAATCAAATACGAAAAGCTAACAAAAGAATATTAAATATGCACAGCGCAACTTATCTCAGAGTGGAGGCTTGAATTTTCTCAAATTAATCGATGTGAAAACTCTGAATTTCATGTTCAATTTATAGAAGCAAAGATCGCATCTACGACTGGTCTTAGGGACCCTTTGACTGGTCGTAGCTCCAACGACATTTTGAAATTTTAAGTGCGATCTGAAAAATCAGTTCTAGGACTGGTCGTGGGGACCCTTCAACTGGTAGAAGCTGACCCACGACTGGTAGTAGGAAACCAGATTTGGTTGCTAGAGTTTGAGTCAAAGTTCTAGGACTGGTCGAAGGACGAGTCATGACATCCCTACGACCGGTCGAACAATCTCCATGACTGGTCGAAGAATAACCAAAAAATTTTGAAAATCTTCAACAACTTAGGACTGGTCATGAAATTTCTTGGACTAGTCGAAACAGGTCTAGGACTGGTCGAAGAAGGTCCAAGACTATTCTTAGAACAGACCAACTTCATGTAAAAAGATTCATCTTGAATTATGTATACAAAGTGACCTACCCTAAGGTCAAACTAAGGTCTATCATACCTGGGATATGAAGTATGAACGTTGAACTTCATTCTTTCAGATGATGGTTAACCTTTGAAGCTTGAGATCTTCTACAGCTTGAATTTAATCTTCAACTTGAATTGTACTTGAGTCTTGAACAACCACTCTTCTTATCAATGTAACTTTGAACATTGAAGCATACAGAAGAGGACAAAGTACATAACCTTTCATATCTTGAAGTAGAGCACTGTACATGTCTTGAACCATTGTGATGTCGTCTTGAATATCAACATACAAGCACCAGACATACAGATAGAAGTTTTGGCACACAGGAGGTTTTGGCACCACAAAATTTGACAATCAAAGGAGCATGAGACCATAGCACTTATAGGGGGTGATCCCCCACTTGCCAAAGGGCAGATGAAACATGGGTCTTAGTGTGCCACCTCTCGGTCAACGCGGACAATAGAGCCATGTTCGTCTTGCTCATATGAACTCTGAACAAGCTAGACAGGGGAGTGCGCTTTAACACTTGAAAGAACAAAGCTTGGGGATCCCTGAACCAATTTAGCCAATGGGTACGGACCCCGTGACCCCTCAAGACTGCAGGAGCTCCTCCCTCTCGGGCCACATCATAAAGGTGTCGACCCTCTCAAGGCACGTAATAAGGATCAATTGACTGATGAGAAGGACTAGCCTCATTCCAGTCGTGGCGAAGCATGCTACATGATTAAACATTCATAGGTAAGTATCCCTCTCACTTCCATAAAATAAATATTCTATAAGAAGGATACGCTTTATGAATGGGCCACTGAAGGGCCATCGGAAAGCCCACTTCAAGGCCCACAGTTAAAAAATCTAAGACCCACAGTTCAAAAGGTCCAAGGTCCACATATCAGAAAATCTAAAACCCATTCCAAGGCCCATGTCTCCGAGCCCGAAACCCACATCAAGACTCACCTCAAGACCCACTTCAAGACCCACAGTTCAAAAAAATTCAAGGCCCACAGTTCAAAAGGTTCAAGGCTCATGTCTCCGAGCCCAAAGCCCATTCCAAGGCTCACATCGGAAAGCCGACTTCAAAGCCCACTCCAAGGCCCATTGTTCAAAGCCCATGTCTCCAAGTCTAAAGCCCATCCAAAGGCCCATGTTTCTAGTCCATGATCTAAGGCCCACTTGAAAAATCCAATCCGCACATGGAGCCAAAAATCAAGCCAAAGAGTGCGATCCACTCCACAAATGATGGCCCACCGTCGAGATCCATGTTATTGGAAGATCCGAGTGGACCTTGAATCATCCATCCTGGCCCACCATCTTATGATCATGATCATCTTCTTCCACACAAAAAAAGGAAACAAAAAAAAAAATGGCCATACACAAAATAAGAGTGAGGCCCCTTTCTTATCATACCTCACTCAATCAAAATTACAAAAATACAGTTGACATGGCAAAATAAAAAATTTCCAGCAAGATCCAAAGGCTAGAATTTTGGGCAATGTCTTCCAAAATCCAAATCAATAGACTCCTCCGTTTAAGAGGAAGATCCAATGCTGCAAATGAAATAATTCAAACACTCCACAAGCATGGATACTGAAATCCAGCAAACAAAGTGTTGAGAAGTGGAGCCACATCTGGGGCCGCCCACTACCAGTCGAGGTTGCGCGGATTTCTTGTCGCAAGTCCTTTCGCAACTGGGATATAGATAGGAGTTTCGCGGATTTCATGTCGCAAGTCCTTTCGCAACTGGGATGTGGAAAGGAGTTTCGCGGATTTTGTGTCGCAAGTCCTTTCATAACTTGGATGCGAAAGGGAAGTTGTCAAAACTATAAATTGGGGTCTCTGGGACTATTCTAGGGTTAAGGGTGAATATTGAGGAGCTATTCTAAGGTGTGGTAAAAAGAGTTTTCTCTGTATTTCTAAGGGAGAGGTTAGTATATTGCCTTGTAATCTTCGTTCTTCATAGTGGAAGTTTACATCCGTGATTTTTTACCCTAGTTTGGAGTTTTTCCATGTATATCTTGTCTCATGGTTTGTTTGGATTGCTTTGATCTATTTCTAGTTTATATTTCTTCTTGTTTATCGTTTGTGGGTGAGGCCTGAGATTGGATCTAGGCCCACTGCATTGTTGGAGTGCTGCGCAACAACTGGTATCAAAGCTATTAGTTTAGTTCTATTGGGAGAGATGGCGGAAGATGGAAAAACTAGAATTGAGAAGTTTTTGATGGTTCAAACTTTGCCTTCTGGAAGATGCAGATAGAGGATTATCTGTATCAGAAGGACCTCTACATTCCTCTAGGAGGAAAAGAGAAGAAACCAGCAAAGATGACAGATGATGAATGGTTTTTACTGGATAGGAAGGCTTTAGGAACGATCCGACTCTCTTTGTCTAAGAGCGTCGCCTTCAATATATCCAAGGTGAAAACTACAAAAGATTAATGGAAGGCCTAGCCACCATGTATGAAAAGCCCTTAGCATCCAACAAGGTTAATCTTATGAAACAACTATTCAACATGAAGATGTCAGATGGTGGGAGCGTGGCTGAACATCTAAACGAGTTCAATACAGTCATGAGTCAGTTGGAATCCGTTGGCATTGTTTTTTAGGATGAGGTCAGAGCGTTATTGATCTTATCCAGTTTACCAGACAGTTGGGATGGTTTGGTGATTGCTGTGAGCAATTCTTCAGGGTCGACAAAGCTGAAATTTGATGATGTGGCCGGTGTAATTCTTAGCGAAGAATTTAGAAGGAAGGCATCAGGAGTTTCAGAGGATTCAGGGAATGCTCTAAACGTTGAAGGAAGAGGAAGATCGCTGAACAAAGGAGGCAATAAACACGGGCATTCTAAGTCGAGGAAGAAGTCCAAGGGACCGAAAGACAAAGACGGGTGTTGGCATTGTGGCAAGAAGGGGCACATGAAACGTGATTGCAGGGCGCTTAAGAAACAAGAAGGAAACTCTCAAGGTGGGAAGGATTCAGTGAATCTATCTGAGGAGAGTGACACAGAGGCGTTGATCTTGTCTCTTGATGCGAGGAATGAGTCTTGGGTTATAGACTCAGGTGCTTCGTTAAATGCCACTTCATGCAAGGGAGTTTTGCGTAATTATGTGTCAAGTGACTTTGGGAGAGTATACCTGGGTGATGATGAGCTGTGCAGTATTATTGAAAAGGGAGATGTTCAGATAAGTCAAAAAGATGGAATAACTTTGAAATTGAAGGATGTCAGACATGTACCGAGTTTGAAACGTAACTTGATTTCAGTGGGGCAGTTGGCCGATACCAGTTATGTGACGACATTCACCAGTGATTCCTGGAAGATCACAAAAGGTGCCTTGGTGATATCTCGAGGCAAGAAGGAAGGTACTTTTGTAACGACCCGTAAATTTCCGTACATTGGCTCGAGTACCACCTCGACCAGAAATCAATTAGGATTAAATCCTTTAGAAATTTAACAAAGTTAACTAAGTAATAAACTCGGTTAGCCATGAAATCCGTTGGGATCACTTTAAATACGATCTGCAAGACCCAAAACTTGCAGAATCAGTGACTCTAGGTTACCCTAAAGTTTAGAACCAAACTCATTTCCCGGCTGCTCTCGAGAATGAAACGAAACTTCGTATTAGGTCTAGATCGCACATCGGGAGTCCGATTAACACGAAGCTAAGGAACTAGGACCGCCTCACTAGGCTTGACAATCATCTCAAAAATCAGATCCAGCCGATGCCCCACGGCCATTCGTTTCGATCCGGAGCGAGGGTGTGTGAAAAACACTATTCCTTTTGAAAATAAAATATTAGGAATAGTGATCTGGCATCATTCGCTTGCGCGTTAGTATTAAGAAACCTGACCGTCAGAATCAGACCAAATTACACCCTCGGATTAAGAAAAATTTCAGGAACATTTACATGTACTTGGAATTTCTGATCGTGGCCCACTGACCGTTGAACTGAAAGTGGTCCACCACGTACGATCTGGGAATCCGATCGAGTCGAAAACGTAATCCCACATAGATCCATGTGTGGTGAGCTTAAGTCTGGTGTTTGGCTTAAGGAGGGCCACCAGAACCTCTCTTTTGAGCTAGAAAAGTGACAAATATCCTATGTTAGCAGTCACCCTTGAACCTGAGTCTATTTTGGGGATGTTTTTGGCTATAAAAGGGGCTTAGAACAGCCCCTCTCACAGCCATACGAATTTGGGAGAAAAACCCTAGAGAGAGAGAGAAAAGAGAGAGAAGAGCTTGGAGTTTGTTGGTGATCTTCCTCCTACTGCTTTTGGTTGTCGTTTGGCCTACACCGCTCCTTTCTAGGTGTTTTCTTGGCGGTATCCATTCCATTTGAAGGTAAGAAATCCTAACCCTAGGTCTGATTTGATGTAAGTTCGTTGTAGGTTATGTAAAGGCTAATCGATTCCGCTCTTTAGGCTAGAAAACTCCCGTATACGGAAGCTCTACTACCCTTGCTGATTCGTTGGGATTCCAAGGGCAAAGGTGAGGATTTTAAGTGTATAAGTTACGGTTTTCAACGCTTTCATTGTTAGATAATGATAGATTCATGATCTGCATGTAAATGCACATGTACAAAGTGTTTTCTGTTTCCTGTTTCGATTAACGTTGTAGAATATGGAATTTCACATACTCTAGGTATACGTAGAAATACCGTATACGTATTTTTTTTGGGAAAATGTTTGACATGTTTATTTAATGTATGATTATATAATATATGGATAAAATACTAGTTTGGCGAAAGGAATCGCTGAAATACATGTTCACTTGTAAATGCCAAGTATGTTGAAACTGTGTATTCTAGAAATACCGCGTATGTGCAAATTTTGGAAATATAATTGTCATGATTATTTGTTGTATGAATACGGTATACGCGGATAAAATAACCGCTTGGCAAAAGAATAGCCCTAATACGCGTTTTGCTAACATACGTCATGTATGTTGGAATAGCGTACTCTAAGTGTTTGTGTAAATGCTTGTGTGTGTAAATGCTTGAGTGTTAGTGCCTTAGATAGGCGCTGATATGGGATTTCTGACTCCCTTAGAGACATGTAGGATCCCCTCCATGTGGTGGTTCACTATAACCACTCACTTGTGATGTATATGTAATTGTATCCCTATCTGTATAGTGCTTTACACCATGCTTCACAACATGCTTTACAATATGCTTTACTTCATGCTTTATAACATGCCTGCTAACATGCTTGTATTGCTTGTTTATCATGCTTTACTCCACATGCTTTCGATGAGAACTGTTTGAGTTTGAGACTATGTCTATAGTCCAAACATTCGGTACCAGACTTGAGATTGTGGCTGAGATTCATGTCGCCACAAAGGATGTGTCTGGCGAACTCGAGTCGTACTTCGGTTGGCAATAGTGGTTGGCCACACAGAGTGCTTTTGCGCTCCATATCGCCCAACTTGTGGTGCACTCGAGCTAGTCAGGCTCGTCAAGTAAACCGACATGTGTATGTGTGTTCACCATGTTTGGTCGCTACTGCTTGAACTTAGGGTACCAAACTTACCAGTGGCAATCCCGTTAACCATGGTACCTCAATCCGCTAAGACGCATGAGTCGGGCATGGTGGTATGGGACACCGTGGTCGAGCTGTCGGCCTACACTGGGGCCATGTACCTCCCCGTAGTGACCTTTGCGCAACCAAACTCGTGAGTCGAATACGGTGGTATAGGACACTGTATTCGAGCTGTCGATACTTATGGCGAGAGCCGAGTACGGTGAGACCTGTGCTCATGCTGACGGTGACGAGTCCTCCGTAGTATCTTCGAGTATACTTCAAGTGTCTGTGATTGGCGACGAGTCTTTCACAACAACTAGAGTATGAGTTGAGCCGAGTACGGTGAGACCTGTACTCGAGTTGACGGCTAGTGATTGAGCCGAGTACGGTGAGACCTGTACTCGAGCTGACGGCTAGTAATTGAGCCGCATACGGTGAGATCTGTATCCGCGCTGACGGGTGACGAGCCCTTTGCGATGCCTTCACTACGCTTCTCAAACTATAATATCCTAGAATGGATCATGTTGGGAATGATACAAGGGAGGTACCTTAGTTTCCCAATACTGCTGGTTGAAATGGACTAATAATAACTCGGTAATCATGATCATCATCGCACCGCATGTGCTTAGTAGATGTGGCGCACTGAGGGAGTTAAGCATTCGCGAACGTAAGATGATGCCGCTTGAGGGTGGTTTGGCAAGGGCATACAGCATCATGTCATTTCATTTCCGCACTTAACAAGAGTAGTTAGACTTGTTTGATTTATACTGCTTTATCATTACTGCTTGATTGAATTGATAACATGTTAACCTATGCTTTATTGTTCCACTGAGTTAGCTACTCACTCCCATGTTACGGGACGGTGTTTGCAACACCCACCAGACTCTGTCGCAGGTGTAGATGGCGCCTTGGTACAGGAGCCGGAGCCTGACTTCGATGAGGATCAGGAGGAGTTCTCCTTTATGCAGTACTCTGACGGCTTTGCTTAGGCCGGCTGCATCACGGGGTTTTCAGGACTTCTCTTGGGAGTTGTATTTTGATTTTTGACTTAGAAACAATACATGTATATTGGTACTCGGTTAGTATTCATACTCTGGAGTTCATAAAATTTTGTTACTTTACCCACTTTGAATATAAAATTTCAATCTTCCGCTTGCCTTTATACAATTGAACTGGAGTATGATTTACTGTTTTGGTATAATCTCATTCATGTTTATTGCTCTAACTCAGACAACATTTAACCATCATTGTGTATGTTGCATAAGTGATGCGTTGGAACTCGGGAGTTGAGTTCATACTCGACCCCCGAATTTCAGGGCGTTACAACTTTGTACGTGACTTTAGGATCGTATTGTTCACTCACAGTCGCATCAACTGGAGTGAATGGGCAGTTATGGCATCAGAGGTTGGGACATATGAGTGAAAAGGGAATGAAAGTGCTATTGTCAAAAGGAAAGCTACCAGGGTTGAAGTCTATTGACTTAGAATTCTGTGAGGACTGTGTGTATGGTAAGCAGAAGAGGGTAAGTTTCAATAAGACATGACGTGCTCCAAAGACTCATCTGTTGAAGCTTGTACACACTGATGTGTGGGGACCGGCACATGTATCATCTCTCGGTGGCTCACGTTATTTTGTTTCCTTTATTGATGATACTAGTAGAAAACTGTGGGTCTCCTTGTTAAAGCATAAATCTGATGTATTTGATGTATTTAAGAAGTAAAAAGTCATGGTAGAAAATGAGACAGGTAAAACAGTAAAGTGTCTCAGATCTGATAATGGGGGAGAGTATTGTGATAAGAGGTTTGAGGAGTATTGTGCAGCAAATGGAATCAAACATCAGAAAATGATTTCAGGGACACCATAACAGAATGGTATGGCTGAGCGCATTAATAGGACCATCCTTGAGTGCGCTAGGAGCATGAGGTTACATGCAGGGTTGCCCTAGACTTTTTGGGCGGATGCTGTAAATACTGCCGCATATCTCATCAATAGAAGTCCCTCAGCACCATTGGATAGTGGGCTACCAGAAGAAATGTAGACTGGGAAAGAAGTGAACCTAGCACATCTCAGAGTGTTCGGTTGCACTTCATACGTTCACATTGATGCAGAGCATAGAAACAAGCTGGATGCGAAGTCCAGGAGGTGCACGTTTATAGGCTACGGGGAGCATGATTTTGCCTACAGGTTTTGGGATGTAGAAAACAGGAAAATCATCAGAAGCAAAGACGTAGTCTTCAATGAAAAAGTGATGCATAAGGACAGTGTGCATGAAAATAAGGCTGATGAGAAAGAATTTGTAGAGTTAGAAGAGTTACCGGACACGGGTGTTACAGTGCCACAGGATGATCATGCACAGGAGCATTATGAGGCAGGGCTACAAACACCGACATTAAGGAGGTCTACTCGGGAGAGGAGACCCACGATCCGATACTCACCCTCTTTATTTCTACTATTGACAGATAATAGTGAACCAGAGTGTTTTGAAGAGGCATTACAGTCAGATACATAAGTTAAGTGAGAGCAGGCCATGGATGAGGAGATGGACTCTCTTAAGTCTAATTGTACATGGGAGCTAGTCACTCTACTAAAGGGTAAGAAAGCTCTTCATAACAAGTGGATTTACAGACTGAAGGAGGAACACGATGGTTTGAAACGGTACAAGGCTAGACTGGTTGTGAAAGAGTTTCAACAAAAGACAGGTATCGATTTCAATAAAATATTTTCACCTGTGGTGAAAATGTCTACGATTCGCATGGTCTTCAGTATAGTGGCTACAGAGGACTTACATCTAGATTAGCTAGATGTTAAGACAGCCTTTCTTTATGGGGACCTTGAAGAAGAGATATATATGCATCAGCCGACAGGATATATGGCACCAGGAAAGGAGAACAAGGTGTGCAGATTAAAGAAGAGTTTATATGGCCTGAAGCAGGCCTCGAGGCAGTGGTACAAGAAGTTTGACAGTTTCATGTCGGGAAACGGCTTTAGGAGATATCATGCAAACCACTGTTGTTACTTGAAGAAGTTTGATACGTCATACATCATTCTTCTTCTGTACGTTGATGATATGCTTGTGGTCAGTTCAAGCATGAAGGACATCTCAGATCTCAAAAATAACTGTCTAGAGAATTTGCCATGAAGGATTTAGGAGTTGCAAAACAAATCCTAGGCATGAAGATAAAGTGTAACAGGGAAAACAAGAAACTAGTTTTGTCACAGGCAGAGTACATAGCCAAGGTACTTGACTGATTCAATATAGGAGGTGCTAAGCCGGTTAGCACTCCATTAGCCAACCACTTCAAGCTATTTAAGGAGCAAGAGGCAAAGACGCAGGAGGAACGAGACTACATGGATAAAGTCCCATACGCGTCAGCTATTGGGAGTCTCGTGTATGCTATGGTAAGCACGAGGCCAGACATTGCTCAAGCAGTGGGAGTTGTTAGTAGGTTCATGAACAACCCCGGGAAGAAACATTGGGAAGCTGTGAAGTGGATCCTTAGATATTTGGTAGGTACTAAGGATGTAGGGCTGTGCTATGGCAGTGGATCGAAAATCAAGTTACAAGGTTACGTGGATTCAGATTTGATAGGAGATATGACAGCAGGAGAAGCACTACAGGTTATGTCTTTACTCTGGGTAGTGCTGTAGTCAGTTGGGTCTCTCAGTTACAGAAGATAGTATCTATCAGTATGATAGAAACAGAATATGTTGCGGCTACAAAAGCATGCAAGGAGATGGTGTAGATGCAAGGTTTCATGGAAGAGTTGGGTAAGAAGCAAGCAGATTGCTAACTGTACAGTGACAATCAGAGTGCAATACACTTGGCTAAGAGTTCAGCCTTTCATTCAAGGACCAAGCATATTGCCATCAGATATCACTTTATACGTTCATTACTGGAAGATGGATCGATTGCTCTGAAGAAGATTCATAAAAGTGAGAATCTTGCAGATATGTTGACCAAGGCGGTCACACGAGAGAAGCTAAAGATCTGTTTAGCTTTGATTGGTCTTCAGGCTTGAAGACGGGAAGGTGGTGCACTCCGGATGAAGAAGACAAATGTTTATGGCGATGTGTCTCCAAGTGGGAGATTGTTGAGAAGTGGAGCCACATCTGGGGCCGCCCACTACCAGTCGAGGTTGCGCGGATTTCGTGTCTCAAGTCCCTTCGCAACTGGGATGTAGAAAGGAGTTTCACGGATTTTGTGTCGCAAGTCCTTTCGCAACTGGGATGCGAAAGCGAAGTTGTCAAAACTATAAATTGGGGTCCCTAGGGCTATTTTAGGATTAAGGGTGAATATTGAGGAGCTATTCTAAGGTGTTGGAAAAGGGTTTTCTCTGTACCTCCAAGGGAGAGGTTAGTATATTGCCTTGTAATCTTCATTCTTCATAGTGGAAGTTTGCATCCGTGGTTTTTTACCCTAGTTTGGGGTTTTTCCACATATATCTTGTCTCGTGGTTTGTTTGGATTGTTTTGATCTATTTCTAATTTATATTTCTTCTTGTTTATCGTTTGTGGGTGAGGCCTGAGATTGAATCTAGGCCCACTGCGTTGTTGGCGTGCTGCACAACACAAAGCAATCAGCCTACTAAAGAAACAGCCACATGAAGGAAGATCTGAGAGAAGAAGCAAGAAGGAACTGGAAGTAGTAAGGAATCAGCAACAGAGGAAAACAAGAGCTTGAATGGAGTAAAAATGGCGTCTCTGGACAACAGAAATAGGAAGGAGAGGATCACGCCTGGACTAGCACCAGCGTCTGACCACCGGGCAAACTAGTGTCGGGCGGTAGTCCGATGACCGCCCATCGCCGACGTGCGTGGATCAGCACACCTGTACCTCTTGAGTTGATGGGACAACTGAAAAATGCCATGTACCAATGGATAATGGAGAAAAAGGAGAAAAATGAATCTTCTCATGAGAAGGTCCAATATCTCATGAGAAATTGAAAATCTTGATAAAATAAAGTGATAAATTGCAAAAAAAATACAAAAAAGAGAAAAAGAAAAGAAAATGCAAAAAATAAATACAATAAATCATGGTTAAAGCCCCACTAATCCATCAGTGGAAGTAACACGACTGTTTAACTTGCGCAAAAAAAAAAAAAACCGAACAACGACGCCCTCTCGCGAGATCGAACGGATTTTTTTCCAAAATCTCAAAACATTTATAATAAAATCCCTAAGGAATGTAGTTTTAAAGATGATAGCTTTCAAACAAAAGTTTCAAAAATGCATACAACAAGCAGTACACTGAGGAATCCTACATATTCTCTAGTTGCGGCCAGTGCAAATAGCAAAATAAGATTCGATCCCTTTCGGTCTCCCCGGAGGACAATCGAATCCATATATGACACAAGTACAATTGGCCCGATCTCAATATCTAGACAATTGTACGAATCGAATGCAAGTGATAATGATTTAATTAGTCTCTTGTAAGAATAATCAAACTCAAAGTAAAGAAGGTCAGTTGTAACCAAAATATCATAATCAGAGACTGCATGACAAAAGATTACCCGCACATACCTAGTCCGGGATATTCGGAAAGTTTGATCGAGTCCAAGTCGGCATAGTGAGTTCCCCATAAGGCCACATCAACGCACAAGGCAGCTAACCACATTAACGATCAAACGGAACAAATACTTCTAGGGTGATTACGTAGCAAAGGAAACAACAGATCCAAACAGTGTGGGAATCCTCGTAAAGCCGCATCCACGCGCAGGGACTCTACTTTTTAGACTTACCCTCCAATGATACCAACAATCTGACGTGAAAGGGTTGTGATTCGTGGTCCATAATGTGCAGAATGCACAGAGACAATCACAACATTTTTGTCAACCCTCATGATATGTGCAAGTCATCTCTTTTTCAAACAGTATGCTAACTACGATACAATGACAGGCAATAGATTCGAACCACTACCTCTTCTGACCAGAAGGGTGGGGTGTCCACTCGCTTTAGCACTCGTTTACTTGCAACCTCGGACAAAGAGGGGCATCTGTAGACACCCAACCCAGGCTAGTATCTTGAGAAGATAAAGACAACCGAAAAACCTTAATCAAACCCTAACCCCAGCTTAAACCCTAACCCTACCCTAACCCCAGCCTGAACCCCGACCCTAGCCTAACCCCAGCCAGAACCTTAACCCTAGGCTAAACCTTAACCACTACCCAAGCCAGTGCCTACATGCAAATCAGTACAATTCCCTAAAATGCACTCAATCAGAAAACAGACTTTGGACTGAGCCAAAATACTGAAGCAAGCCCACCAGCCAAAGCCTAAAGAGAACCCAGCCCGGACAGTAATCAGATTACTGCCCCTTATCCGACAGGTGTCCCCTCTGAGTACACAGCTGTCCCCCCTCCTAAAGTCAACTTTCATATGTAATTACCCCTGAAGTTCACCCTATTTACCCTTTTACCAAACCCCAAGAGCTTATAAGAACATGCCACATGGTATTTCTCTTTCCTCAACCAATCACAAGCTGTCGTGTCAGCTTTTACCTTTCACGAACCCAATAATTACCAAAATACCATCACAAAAGGTTATAAATAGCTTTCACATCTCATCATTTAAAAATAATAATAATACACAACAACTATCTGACTCCTAAATTTTTCAAGGGAGAGAGTGAGAGAGAGGGGAAGAGAGTGAGGGTGAGAAGGAGCTCCAAGCCTCTAAGCCTCTAAGATCCGATCTTTTAGCTACCTCTTAACCTGCTCCAAGCCATCTCGATCCCATAGTCTAGCCCAAATTGGTCATGGTGCATTCCATGTATATCATTTTCTCTCTTCTCAACCCCTTTGCTACTCTAGATCGCTAGCGAATGTATACTTTGTTACTTGCCGTATATCGGATCCTGCCACATCAGAAACTCATAGTGATCTAGTTCACTTTTTCTTTACTATTACATAAGCATCATTACATCCGCCTTTCTAAACACATCTTCGAACATATGCTCTGTGGCTTGCCAGAATTCTGGATCTTACTACATTAGAAATCCGTGTGTGCCTAGTCCTATTCTGACTACATCATTTATCCTTTGAGATTACTTACCACACAGAGTAGAGACTGTACATCTGTACGGACAGAGAGGGTGCCTAACATTCCCTCTTTGTAACCAAGGTCCCTTACTCGGAATCTCGGATCACAGACCAGGAGTCAACTTAAAGCGAGAGAGTCTTCATATTCTGTAGGTTCTAGTTGACTGCGGGATTTAAAAATTAAGTGGCTAGTGGCGACTCCAAACGTACATCAATCAGGCCACCCCCACAAACCAAAAGAACATAACCCATTCTTTCCAAACGCCAAAGTGTGGGCGCCGATTTCCCGGCGTACATAGTATGATTTGGAGTGTTTGGATCGTAAGTTACTTAAGATAAGTTGCTTATGTCTCAAGTAGTTTATCTTGGTTTCTACTTACTAAGTTGAAGTGATTAAGTACCTTTAAGTATAAAAAAAGTTACTTATAATAAATTTTAAACTGAACTTTTTTTTATGCACTCACACTCCACACACACCCACACACTTACACTACAATAGGATTGCACGACAATGGGTACTCGAACCCATGACCTCTGTGTTGAAACTCCTGTAAGTCTACCGACACTGAATCATGAGTAAGGACCCATCTGACTCATTGATCTTAACCAAGCTTACTTGTCTCAAATAAGTTACTTATTGACTTATTTGTTGGTATCCAAATGGGCCAACAAACAATATACTTATCACCCAAAAAATAGAAAAGCATACATGGTTTCTAGCATCATAAGTATTTATTCTTCAAACTTGTTTGGTCTTCTTTGATGTGGACCATTCATTATATAGACCTACCATTGATGTGGGTTGTCCATCATATGGGACTCACTTTGGATTTGGGTTATTCATCATTAGGGGCCGACCTCTAATGTGCATCACCATTATGTTCGACTCAACTTTAATGTTGGTCATCCATCATGTGCAGCCCACCATCAATGTTACTGTCCATCATGTAGGGCCCACCTTTAATATTCATTGCTCATCAAATGGAACCCATCTTTGATGTGGATCGTCCATCGTGTGCGCCCCACCTCCAATGTGAGTTGAGCATCATGCAGGGCCTGGCTTGCCTTGAACATGGGCCACTTATCATTAAGGCCAACATTTGATGTGGACCATCCATCATGTGGGGCCCACCTTGATGTGGATCATCCATCATGTGAGGCCCATTGTTATTAATTTTCCATCATGTGAGGCCCACCTTTCATGTGGATTATCCGTCATGTGGCCCCCACCCTCAATGTGGGTTACCCATCATGCGGGGCTCACCTTGGCTATGGGCCATTCATCATTAGGGGCCTACCTTTGATGTGGACCATCCATCATGTGGGGCCACCTCTATATGGGCCACCCATCACGTGGAGCCCAACTTCAATGTCCACTACCCATCATGTGAACCCCACCTTTGATGTAGACCGTCAATCATGTAAGCCCCACCTTTAAAGTGAGTTGTCCATCATATCAGCCCGTGGATGTGGGCTATTTATCATTATGGGCCGACTTTTAATGTAGACCATCCGTTATATGGGCCCACATTAATATGGGGTCATTCCATCATGTGGGGCCTCCTTTGATATGGACCGTGAGTGAGAGAGAGAGAGAGAGAGAGAGAGAGAGAGAGAGAGGAGGAGGAGGAGGAGGAGGAGGAAGAAGAAAAGTTATTAGTAAAAAAAGGTACAATAAAAAACTTATTGAGATAAGTAGCTTTTAGCACGTAAGTTACTTGTACACTAAAGCTTAGTAAACTAATTTAAGTGAAAAAATTAATTTAATGACTTGCCATAAGTTAAAAGGTAATTTATTTGGTGGTATCCAATTAGGTCCTGCAATTCAAGTAGAGCTCGGGCTGGATCAAAAAGAAAAAGAAAAAAAGGAGTAAAAGTAAAAAAGAAAGAAGTCCACACATGTATTTAATAGGTCAGGGCCAGGCGTACATAGAGTATAAATATTATAATTGAGTTTTCACATAAATACTGTCCCAAATCATCAAATTGTTGTGGCTATCAATTTTGATGATAAAGAATAAAATGCCCAACAATCCAAACTCAACATCAGGAATGGGGTAATGATTAGCTGTCTAGAACTGAAAAATGTGGCCAATCTTTGCCGTAGTCTTAGTCCCAAAGATTATTAAAAAAAAGAAAAAGAAAAAAAAAAGAAAGCTCACATAAGTTAATTGTTATTTTTTTTTCTTTAGGTTTGGGTAAGTTAAGAGTCTTGTTAGGTTAGCTCTGGTCCATTTTATACGAGTCAAATTGCACCCTTTAAAAAAGTGGCTTTAAGTTGGGTTGATTTTGAGAGGAAGTTGACACAACCCATTTAGTAATTCAGGTTGAACACTTAGACCTAGACCCATCCCATGGGTTTTAAATTTTGTACCCGAAACCACTAATTTTCGGGTTAGTAAAAAGTGTGGTAAAAGAATAGTGTTTTTCAAGAAACCTTATTTGAAAATAGATGAAACTTTTTCAAAACAAATTTTTTTATATTTTTTTAATAACGTGCACTCAAACACCCTACACACGGCCGTCCACTCACACCACAATGGGTGCTCGAACCCATGAGCTCATGCTGAAACTCCTGTGAGTCTATCACTGAGCCATGGGGTCACAAGCTTTTTCAAGAACCCATGGCTTTTCCTTTCTCACCATTTTCTAGAAATGTTATTCCTCGAATCTTTTTCCATGAATCCAAACAGTCCCTATTTGTATTTAACATTTTCCATAAAACTGTGGCATTATATATATATATATATATATAAAGAAAAACTTGAGAGAAATTTCCCAGTAGTTTTTGGCATGTGCAAAATTTGCATGTGACACATTTGGAATGCTTGAAGATGGATGGCGACAAATGCAAGATTCTTGAAGAAGGATGGCATCACACATTGCACATGTCGGGCGCTTAACGGTGTAGCGTGGCACATGAGGAGTACTTCAAGATGGACAATGGTACATATGCCACAATGGTGATGGGTTTTTTGACCCATCGTCGACCCGTCGTGAGCCCTGCTCGACCGGTCGAAGGCTGGTCTCGACCAGTCGTGGGAGTCGAGCCGTGACACGACTCAAAGTCCAGCGAGTTTGGACTATTTTTCTCCGGGGTGCTCGACCAATCGAAGGAGGTGCTCGACCGGTCGAAGGTGGCTCTCGACCGGTCGTGAACTCGGTTCGACCAGTCGAGGTTACGCAGATTCATTCCACGATTTTGCGCGGATTTCATGTCGCAAGTCCTTTCGCAACTGGGATGCGGAAAGGAGTTTCCTAAAACTATAAATAGGATTTCTTAGGGCTTTCTAGGGAATACAAGAGGATTTCCTAAAGCTTTACAAGGGATTTGCTAAAGGGTTTAGGGCAATCAAGGTGTGTGGGAGAGGGAGAAAGAGAGAGAGGAAGCTATAGAAGGGAGGTTCTGCTCGTGGAGGTTATCTACTGTGCAATCTATATCTCAGCGCTTCTATGTCCTCGTAATCAGTTAGATCTCTTCGTTTTCTCTATTTCTCTTATTGTTTATCCACTCCTGCGTGAGTGAAGAAGGTTTGATCCAAGCGGTGTGTGCTTGTGATTAGTTGTAACGTTTTACTTCATAGTGGATTGTTGATCTGGACGAGGTCCTGTGGTTTTTACCTCTTTGAGGGCTTTCCTCGTAAAAATTTCTTGTGTGGTGTGTGATTGATGCATTGATAGTTTTTCATTACTTTATTATCCATAATTCTGCTTTGTTCTGGAGGGCTAGATCCTAAGGTTGTGCAAGGCCCCCAACAAAGTGGTATCAAAGCTCAGTTCATTGAACGGGTAGGATCCGTTTTGAATTATGGAAGGTGGCTTATCAAGGATGATCAACCTCAATGGTTCTAACTGGACCATATGGAAGGCTAAGATTGAGGACTTGCTTTATTGCAAGGACCTATATTCTCCAATTTTAGGCATATCAGCAAAACCAAGGATATGACTGATGATGATTGGAAGAAGAGGACCGAAAGGCGGTGGGGTTTATTAGACAACGGTTGGATGATTAGTGTTCCACCATGTAGTCTACGGAAACCTCAGTCGCTAGCCTATAGCTGAATTACAAGGGCTGTATAGAGGAAGACAGCCGGTAAATAAATTTTTCTGATAAGGCAACTTGTGAATCTCAAGTTCAAGGATGGTGGTTCTGGGACTGGTACATGAATGAGGTCAGCAATATAGTGAACCAACTCACCTCTATGAAGATGGTCCTGGATGATGAATTGCAGGCTTTACTATTGCTTAGTTCATTGCCTGACAGTTGGGAGACATTGGTGGTGTCTCTAAGTACTCCGTGCCAGATGGAAAGATATCCATAGAACAGGTGACCAGTTGTTCTCTTCAATGAGGAGACAAGGAGGAAGTCTCATGGGTCTACTCAGCAAGAGGCCCTTGTGACACAGGAACGGGGGAGAGGAAAGAACATGAAGGGCAGGAAGGCCCGAGATAAATCAAGAGGCAAGTCGAGTAACAGAAAAGATGTTAATTGCTAGAATTGTGGCAAGAAAGGGCCACTACAAGCATGAATGTCATGGTAAGAAGAACGACAAGAAAGGAAAAGGTAAGGAAGATGAATCAGATTCTACTGCGGTCGCTTCAAATGACGATATGGTAGTTATTCTTTCAGTAGATCATGATGTATGTCTCACGGCTACGAGTCAGGACACCGACTAGGTGATAGACTCAGAAGCTTCTTTTCATGCGACTCCACACAGGGACTCCTTCACAAGCTACAAGTCAGGTGACTATGGGACTGTGAAGATAAGAAATTCTGGCGTATCAAAAATCGTGGGAGTCGGTGATATTTGTGTGAAGACCGATGTGGGCTGCACATTGGTTCTCAGGGATGTGAGGCATATCCCAGACCTTCTCCTCAACTTGATGTCGACGGGAAGTTGGATGATGATGGTTATGAAAGTCGGTTTGCTGGTGGGCGATGGAAGCTCATCAAGGGTTCGTTGATCATGGCCAGAGGAAAGAAGTGTTGCACCCTTTACAATACAAGTGTCAGTATGTGCAAGGGTGGGTTGAACGCAGCGGAAGATTCAGCTATTAACATGTAGCACAGGCGTCTAGGCCACATGAGTGAAAAAGGGCTTCAGCTACTAGCGAGGAAGCGACTCCTTTTAGACGTGACAGGTACACCTCTCAAAAACTGTCTTGATTATTTATCAGGGAAACAGCATAGAGTTTCATTTGTTAAATCTGCTTCTCATGTTAATAAAGTGCATACATTAGATTTGGTTTATTCTGATGTTTGTGGTCCTATAAGGACAAAAACCTTGGGCGGGGCATTGTATTTTGTTACTTTTATAGATGATGCATCTAGGAGGGTTTGAGTTTATGCTTTGAAATCCAAAGATGAGGTCTTTGGTGTGTTTAAATTATTTTATGCTATGGTCGAGAGAGAGACAGGTAGATCATTGAAGTGCATCCGCACTGACAATGGTGGTGAATACATTGGCGACTTTCATGAGTACTGCAAGTCCCTGGGTATACGGCATGAACAGACGGTTCCCAAGACCCCCCAACATAATGGTGTAGCTGAGTGAATGAATCGCACCATTGTAGAGAGAATCCGATGCATGTTATCCCATGCGAAACTGCCCAAGACGTTCTGGGGAGAAGCAATGCACATGACGGTGTATTTGATAAACAGGTCTCCATCAGCTCCGTTGAATGGAGAAGTACCTGAGAAGGTGTGGACTGGACAGGATCCATCGTACAGTCATCTCAGGGTGTTTGGATGCAGGGCATCCGTTCACATACCAAAAGACGAGAGGTCCAAGCTCGATATGAAGATCAGGCAGTGTGTGTTCTTGGGGTACGGTGATAAAAAATTCGGTTACAGGTTGTGGGATCCGACCGAGAAGAAGCTCGTCAGGAGCAGAGATGTGGTTTTCTTTGAAGATCAGTGTATAAAAGACATTGGTAAGCCAGAGAAGAACCAGCCTAGTTCAGGTGAGCTAGAGGACATGGATCTGGTTACTCCTCCCGTGGTGCCTGATGACAGGGGAGTACAGCAAGGTGCAGAGGACGAGAAAGTTCCTTCAGAAGATGTACCAGGGGAGCAACCCCCACTTGATCCACCTGTTGAGCCACAGGTGAGGAGGTCATCTAGGGACAGACAACCGTCCAAGAGGTACTCGCCACATGAGTACATTATGCTAACTGATTGGGGAGAGCCAGAAGATTATTCTGAGGCCCTAGCCGACGAGCATAAGGAGGAGTGGTTGAAAATTATGTAAGAGGAGATGAATTCTTGCATAAGAACCACGCCTATGCATGGTGAAACTGCCTAAGGGCAAGAAGCTCTGCCAACAAGTGGGTGTTCAGAAAGAAGATTGAGTAGAAGAATTCACAGACGAGGTTCAAGGCCAGACTTGTGGTGAAAGGGTTTGGTCAGAGGAAAGGCATAGACTTCGAGGAGATATTCTCACCTGTGGTGAAGATGACATCTATACGGGTGTTGCTTGGGTTGGCGGCTAGCATTGATCTGGAGATAGAGCAGTTAGATGTTAAAACTGCCTTTCTCCATGGTGACCTAGAAGAAGAGATCTACATGCACTAACCAGAGGGGTTCGAAGTCAAGGGCAAAGAACATATGGTGTGTAGGCTGAGGAAGAGCTTGTATGGGCTGAAACAAGCTCCACGGAAATGGTACAAGAAGTTCGACTCGTTTATGTTGAAACATGGGTATGACAGAATGGAGTCAGACTACTGTGTTCACGCGCAAGTTCTCAGATGGTGATTTCTTAGTTCTGCTATTATACGTTGATGACATGCTCATCATGGAAAAAGACATCAAGAAGATCGACAGGCTGAAACAGGAGTTGGGCAAGTCTTTTGCAATGAAGGACTTAGGCCCGGCTAGACAAATCTTAAGAATGGAGATAACCCGTGACAGAAGCATCAGGAAGCTTTGGCTGTCACAAGAGCGGTATATTGAGAAAGTCCTAGAGCGGTTCAATATGAATGCAGCGAAGTCGATCAGTACTCCACTAGATGGTCACTTCAGATTGAGCGACAGACAGTGTCCCAAGATGAAGGCAGAGGTGGAAGAGATGCAGAAGATACCCCACGCATCAAGCGGTAGGAAGTTTGATGTATGCAATGGTGTGTACACGCCCAAATATAACATATGCGGTTGGTGTTGTCAGCTGGTATCTTGCCAATCCTGACAAAGAGCATTGGGCAGCGGTGAAATGGATACTGCGGTATCTAAGAGACTCATCTAGGTTGAGCCTATGCTATGGTGACGATAAACCTGTGTTAGAGGGCTACACAGATGCAGATATGGCAGGTGACATAGACTCCAGGAAGTCTATATCGGGGTTCATGTTCACGTTTGTAGGGGGAGCGGTTTCTTGACAGAGCAAGCTACAGAAGGTCGTAGCATTGTCGACGACAGAGGCCGAATACATTGCAGTCACAGAGGCATGTAAAGAGATGCTTTGGATGAAGAGGTTCCTACAGGAACTTAGCCTGAAGTAGGAGGAGCACGTGGTCTATTGTGATAGTCAGAGTGCTATACACTTGAGCAAGAATCCAAGTCAGCATTCCAAGTCAAAGCACATAGAGATTCGGTATCATTGGATCAGGGATACTTTGAAACAGAAGGTGTTACAGCTTGAGAAGGTCCACACGGATGATAATAGGTCAGACATGATGACTAAGGCTTTACTCAAGGGTAAGTTTGAGGTTTGTAGAAACCTGGCTGGCTTAAAGAAGGTGGATCCCTCCTGGGTCAAAAAGGGAGAGATTTGATAAATTTTTTGACCCGTCATCGACCGATCGTGAGCCCTACTCGACCGATCGAAGGCTGGTTATTGAGAAGTGAAGCCACATCTGGGGCTGTCCATGACCAATCGAGGTTGCGCAGATTTCATGTCGCAAGTCCTTTCGCAACTGGGATGCGAAAGGAGTTTCGCGGATTTCGTGTCGCAAGTCCTTTCATAACTGGGATGCGAAAGGAGTTTCGTGGATTTCGTGTCGCAAGTCCTTTCGCAACTGGGATGCGAAAGGAGTTTCGCGGATTTCGTGTCGCAAGTTCTTTCGCAACTGGGATGCGAAAGGGAAGTTGTCAAAACTATAAATTGGGGTCCTTAGGGTTATTCTAGGGTTAAGGTGAATATTGGAAAATATTTCTAAGGTGTGGGCAAGGGATTTTCTTTCTACTTCCAAGGGAGCGGTTAGTATATTGCCTTGTAATCTTCGTTTCTCTTCATAATGAAATTTTGCATCCGTGGTTTTTTACCCCAGTTTGGGATTTTTCCACGTATATCTTGTCTTGTGGTTTGTTTGAATGCTTTTATTCCTTTCTAGTTTATATTTCTTCCTGTTTATCGTTTGTGGGTGAGGCCTGAGATTGGATCTAGGCTCACTGCGTTGTTGGCGTGCTGCGCAACAACTAGTATCAGAGCTATTGGTTTAGTTCTATTGGGAACGATGGCAAAAGATGGGAAAACTAGAATTGAGAAGTTTGATGGTTCAAACTTTGCCTTCTGGAAGATGCAGATGGAGGATTATCTTTATCAAAAGGACCTCTATATTCCTCTAGGAGAAAAAAGAAGAACCAAAAAAGATGACAGATGATGAATGGTTTTTACTGGATAGGAAGGCTTTAGGAATGATCTGACTCTCTTTGTCTAAGAGCGTCGCCTTCAATATATCCAAGGTAAAAACGACCAAGAATTAATGGAAGCCCTAGCCACCATGTATGAAAAGCCCTCAGCATCCAAAAGGTTCATCTTATGAAACAACTATTCAACATGAAGATGTCAGATGGTGGGAGCGTGACTGAACATCTAAACGAGTTCAATACAGTCACGAGCCAGTTGGAATCTGTTGGCATTGCTTTTGAGGATGAAGTCAGGGCATTATTGATCTTATCCAGTTTACCAGACAGTTGGGGTTTGGTGATTGCTGTGAGCAATTCTTCAGGATCGACAAGCTGAAATTTGATGATGTGGCTGGTCTAATTCTCAGTGAAGAATCTAGAAGGAAGGCATCAGGAGTTTCAGGGAATTCAGAGAATGCTCTAAACGTTGAAGGAAGAGGAAGATCGCTGAACAAAGGAGGCAATAAACACGGGCGTTCTAAGTTGAGGAAAAAGTCTAATGGACAGAAAGATAAAGATGGGTGTTGGCATTGCGGCAAGAAGGGGCACATGAAACGTGATTGCAGGGCGCTCAAGAAACAAGAAGGAAGCTCTCAAGGCGGGAAGGATTCAGTGAATCTGTCTAAGGAGAGCGACACAGAGGCGTTGATCTTGTCTCTTGATACGAGGAATGAGTCTTGGGTTATAGACTCGGGTGCTTCGTTTCATGCTACTGCTACTTCTCTGTAAGGAAGTTCTGCGTGATTATGTGTCAGGTGACTTTGGGAGAGTCTACTTGGTGATGATGAGCCGGCAATATTGTTGAAAATGGGGATGTCCATGTAAATCAGAAAGACGGAACGGTCTTAAAATTGAAGGATATCAGACATGTACCGAGTTTGAAACGTAATCTGATCTCACTGGGACAGTTGGCCGATACCGGTTATGTGACGACATTCACCAGTGACTCCTGGAAGATCACAAAAGGTGTCTTGGTAATATCTCGAGGCAAAAAAAAGGTACTTTGTACGTGACTTCAGGATCGTATAGTTCACTCGCGGTCGCATCAACTGGAGTGAATGGGCAGTTATGGCATCAGAGGCTGGGACATATGATAGTGAGAAGGGATGAAATGCTATTGTCAAAAAGGAAGCTACCAGGGCTGAAGTCTATTGACTTGGAATTCTGCGAGGACTGCGTGTATGGCAAGCAGAAGAGGGTAGCTTCAAGAAGACGGGATGCGCTCCAAAGACACATCTGTTGGAGCTTATACACACTGAAGTGTGGGGACCGGCACAGGTATTATCTCTTGATGGCTCACGTTATTTTGTTACCTTTATTGATGATGCTAGTAGAAAACTGTGGGTCTACTTCTTAAAACATAAATCTGATATATTTGATGTATTTAAGAAGTGGAAAGTTATGGTAGAAAATGAGACAGGTAAAACAGTAAAGTGTCTCAGATCTGACAATGGGGGAGAGTATTGTTATAAGAGTTTTGAGGAGTATTGTGCAGCAAATGGAATCAAACATCAGAAAACGATTCCAGGGACACCACAGCAGAATGGTGTGGCTGAGCGCATTAACAGGACCATCCTTGAGTGCACCAGGAGAATGAGGTTACATGCAGGGTTGCCCAAGACATTTTGGACAGATGCTGTGAATACTGCCGCCTATCTCATCAATAGAAGTCCCTCAACACCATTGGATGGTGGGCTACCAGAAGAAACGTGGACTGGGAAAGAAGTGAACCTTGCACATCTCAGAGTGTTTGGTTGCACTTCATATGTTCACATTGATGCAGAGCACAGAAATAACCTGGATGCGAAGTCCAGGAGGTGCACGTTTATAGGCTACGGGCAGCATAATTTTGGCTACAGGTTTTGGGATGCAGAAAACAGGAAAATCATCAGAAGCAAAGACGTAGTCTTCAATGAAAAAGTGATGCATAAGGACAGTGTGCAGGAAAATAAGGCCGAGAAAAAAGGAATTCGTAGAGTTGGAAGAGTTACCGGACATGGGTGTTACAGCGCCACTGGATGAGGCAGAGCCGCATACACCGTTGTGAGGAGGTCTACTCGGGAGAGGAGACCCACGGTCCGATACTCACCCTCCTTACATATCTACTACTGACGGATAATGGTGAGCCAGAGTGTTTTAAAGAGGTGTTACAGTCACATATACAGTTAAGTGGGAGCAGGCCATGGATGATGAGATGGACTCTCTTGAGTCTAATCGTACATGGAAGCTAGTCACTCTACCCAAGGGTAAGAAAGCTCTTCATAACAAGTGGGTTTACAGACTAAAGGAGGAGCACGATGGTTTGAAACGGTACAAGGCGAGATTGGTTGTGAAAGGGTTTCAACAAAAGGCAGGTATCGATTTCACTGAAATATTTTCACCGGTAGTGAAAATGTCTACGATTCGCATGGTCTTGAGTATAGTGGCTTCAGAGGACTTACATCTAGAACAGCTAGATGTTAAGACAGCCTTTCTTCATGTGAACCTTGAAAAAGAGATATATATATGCATAAGGCGACAGGATACGTGGCATCAGGTAATGAGAATAAGGTGTGCAGACTGAAGAAGAGTCTATATGGCTTGAAGCAGGCCCCGAGGCAATGGTATAAGAAGTTCGACAGTTTCATGTCGGAAAACGGTTTTAGGAGATGTCATGTATACCACTGTTGTTACTTGAAGAAGTTTGATACGTCTTACATCATCCTTTTTCTGTACGTTGATGATATGCTTGTGGCCGGTTCAAGCATGAAGGACATCTCAGATATTAAAAGACAATTGTCTAGAGAATTTGCCATGAAGGATTTAGGAGCTGCAAAACAAATCCTAGGCATGAGGATAAAGTGTGACAGGGAAAACAAGAAATTAGTTTTGTCACAGGCAGAGTACATAGCCAAGGTACTTGATTAATTCAATATGGGAGGTGCTAAGCTGGTTAGCACTCCATTGGCCAACCACTTCAAGTTATTTAAGGAGCAAGGTGCAAAGACGCAGGAGGAACATGACTACATGGCTAAAGTCCCATACGCGTCAGCTATTGGGAGTCTCATGTATGCTATGGTGAGCACGAGGCCAGACATTGCTCAAGCAGTGGGAGTTGTTAGCAGGTTCATGAACAACCCCGGGAAGGAACATTGGGAAGCTGTGAAGTGGATCCTTAGGTACTTGGTAGGTACTAAGGACGTAGGGTTGTGTTATGGTGGATCGGAAATCAAGTTACAAGGCTATGTGGATTCAGATTTGGCAAGAGATATCGATAGCAAAAGAAGCACTACAGGTTATGTTTTTTACTCTGGGTAGTGCTGCAGTCAATTGGGTCTCTCAATTACAAAAGATAGTATCTATCAGTACGACAGAAGCAGAATATGTTGCGGCGGCTACAGAAGCATGTAAGGAGATGGTGTGGATGCAAGGTTTTATGGAAGAGTTGGTAAGAAGTAAGCAGATTGCAAGCTGTACAGTGACAGTCAGAGTGCAATACACTGGGTAAGAATTCAGCCTTTCATTCAAGGACCAAGCATATTGTCATCAGATATCACTTCATACGTTCGTTACTGGAAGATGGATCGATTGCTCTGGAGAAGATTCATACAAGTGAGAATCCTACGGATATGCTGACCAAGACGGTCACAAGGGAGAAGTTGAAGCTCTGTTTAGCTTTGATTGATCTTCGGGCTTGAAGACGGGGAGGTGGTGCACTCCGGATGAAGAAGACAAAGGTTTATGGCGATGTGTCTCTAAGTGGGAGATTGTTGAGAAGTGGAGCCACATCTGGGGCCGTCCATGATCAGTCGAGGTTGCGCGGATTTCGTGTCGCAAGTCCTTTCACAACTGGGATGCGAAATGAGTTTCGCGGATTTCGTGTCGCAAGTCCTTTCGCAACTGGGATGCGAAAGGAGTTTCGCGGATTTCGTGTCGTAAGTCCTTTCGCAACTGGGATTTGAAAGGGAAGTTGTCAAAACTATAATTGGAGTCCCTAGGGTTATTCTAGGGTTAAGGTGAACATTGAGAAATATTTTTAAGGTTGGGCAAGGGATTTTTTTTGTACTTCCAAGGGGGAGTTTTATATTGCCTTGTAATCTTCGTTTCTCTTCATAGTGAATTTTGCATCCGTGGTTTCTTACCCTAGTTTGGGGTTTTTTCCACGTATATCTTGTCTTGTGGTTTGTTTGAATGCTTTTATTCCTTTCTAGTTTATATTTCTTCCTATTTATCGTTTGTGGGTGAGGCTTGAGATTGGATCTAGGCTTACTGCTTCGTTGGCGTACAGCGCAACACTGGTCTCTACCAGTCGTGGGAGTCGAGTCGTGACACGACTCAAAGTCCAGTGAGTTTGGGTTATTTTTCTCCGGGGTGCTCGACCAATCGAAGGAGGTGCTCGACCGGTCGAAGGTGGCTCTCGACCGTTGTGGACTCGGTTCGACTAGTCGAGGTTACGTAGATTCGTTCCGCGATTTTGTGCGGATTTCGTGTCGCAAGTCCTTTCGCAACTAGGATGCAGAAGGGAGTTTCCTAAAACTATAAATACGAGTTCTTAGGGCTTTCTAGGGAATGCAATAGGTTTTCCTAAAGCTTTACAAGGGATTTGCTAAAGGGTTTAGGGCTATCTAAGGTGTAAGAGAGGGAGAAAGAGAGAGAGGAAGCTTATAGAAGGGAGGTTCTGCTCGTGGAGGTTATCTACTGTGCAATCTATATCTCAGCGCTTCTATGTCCTTGTAATCGGTTAGATCTCTCCGTTTTCTCTATTTCTCTTATTGTTTATCCACTCCTGCGTGAGTGAAGAAGGTTTGATCCAAGCGGTGTGTGCTTGTGATCAGTTGTAACATTCTACTTCATAGTAGATTGTTGATCTAGACGAGGTCCCGTGGTTTTTACCTCTTTGAGGGTTTTCCACGTAAAAATCTCTTATGTGGTGTGTGATTGATGCATTGATAGTTTTTCATTGCTTTATTATCCATAATTCTGGTTTGTTCTGGAGGGCTAGATCCTAAGGTTTTGTGCAAGGCCCCCAACAAATGGCACATGGAATATGTGGGCACTTACCACATGTGTGGTGCATGCTCCGATGAATGGTGGCACATGTGGCACAATAGCACATGTGCAGTACAATAGAAGATGTACCGTGGAACATTGGCACATGAGGCAGGTGACGTGATTGAGTATGAATGGTGGCACATATGGGTTTAACTATTAAGAATCTCATTTTACTTCAATTGCTGGAAAATGCCTTCTTAGGAGAAAAGGTGAGAAAATAAATTTGTTGATTTTCCAACAAAAGGGAAAGTGGCAAATGGTGTTCCCCACATATTCCCACTAGGAAAGAAAAGTTAGTTTTGTGGTAAATGATGTTTCCTTTCCTTTCCAAAAATCTAAAAAGTATTAGTTCCCAGTTTCCCAGGTTTTTAATCAGTTGTTATCCCAAGGTCCTTACTTGTTCAATGTTGTTTATGTATTGAAGGTCTTAGTCCTTTCGAAGTATGCAGTCTTGAATGACCTTGGTAACTGATTATTTTCATCAGAATAAAGGCAGCGCTAGCGACTAGCGAGTGACATGAAAGTCTACCTTAACTTGGAAAAAAGAAAAAAACTCATGACAATGTGAGAAGAAGGTGAAGTGTGGAATCTGGTATTCCCCCAAGGTGGATGGATATACTCACTCATCAGAGAGAGGTGCCTCAACCAGTCTCCTGTCGAATGATGGCACGAATGCTGTGGTAATGATATGCAAAATGTTTAGCTACATCCTAGTTGAATTTGAGGATCCCACTGTGGCAGCTATCCCTGTTGCCACAAGCTCAACCTGAGATAATGAGTCCTGGGTTCAAACCTGTAGCTCAATGGTAAACAGGACACGTTCAACATTAGAATCTCAGGTTCAACCCCAACTTGACTATTGGGAAGAAAAAAGGTAACTGAGCCCTTACGGCAGCATGTTTCATTTGCTGCAAATGAGCTACCAACCCCATTGAAATGGACCCAGTACCTAAGAACCTGTACTAATGACTTTATAAAATTGGTAAGTGTTGATGACTGTGGATGTGGGCCATATGACTATAAGGGCCCACTTGGATGACTGTAATAAGGAGACGGATTAGCTACTCCCCCTGACACCAGCCAATGGCTGGTGGTCGGTGCTTTGTGGGCCCCACCATGATGTATGTGTTTCATCCATGCCGTCCATCTATTTTTATAGATCATTTTATGTTATGAAAGAAAAAATGAGGTATATCGAAATCTCAAGTGGACCACATTACAGGAAACAGTGTTGAATGAACGGTGACCATTAAAAACGTTTTGGGGGCCATAAAAGTTTTGGATCAAGCTGATATTTATTTTTTCCCTTCATCTGGGTCTTTATGACCCAATCAACAGATTGGATGTCAAATAAACAGTACAGTGGGCCTTAGGAGGATTTTAATGGTGGATATCCAATCATTATTGTTTTCCTGTGGTGTGGTCCAGCTGAGATTTATATCCTTGTCATTTTTTTCATCAATCCATAAAATGATCTGTAAAATGGATGAAACAAATACATCATAGTGGGGCCCGCGGATCACCGACCACTAGCCACGGGGTTGGTGTCAGGGGGAGTAGCCAATCCGTCTCCCTGTAATAAGGGGTTGTATGGCCCACCTAATCTTTAATTTTGTCCATGTGTACATTTATTTAATTTATTAGGCACACTTAACATGAACATGTCATATCTTAAGTAGGTGAGGATTTTTTTGCTTTTTTGACTTGATATAAAAAGGGAGAGAGTAGGGACGTACAACCCTAATTGTCTCTCTCTCCATTCTCTTTTTCCCATATCCTTTCTTCTTGTTTTCCATTTCCTTTCACTTTTACGTAACTCTAAAGTAAGGTCTCTGTTAATAGCTTCAATTGAATGATTAAGACTTGGTATGACAGCATTTGCTAGCTACCTCCTCCATCATTTGATTTTTTTTTTTTTCCCCTCTCTTTTTGAGCAGACAATGAATAAAAACTGTTAGTTTACATATCATAAGTTGACCGCTGGCTACTTTATCATTTGATGAAATTACCATGCTAACAAAGAATCTTCTCAGCCCGAAGCTGAACATTGTGTAAAGATTAAAAACATTCAATTCTACAAAATTCATGTACATCAACTAGATTCCCATACCTGGAAAAACAAATGGCGGCTACATCATTAAGTCAGGGAGCCTCACGTAAAAGCCGTCTGCCAAATTCAAATCATTGTCTTCGAAACCTGAACGCATTATGCTTTTCTGAAAGCCAATCATCCCAGCTTTCAATCTGTGAGTGCTGAATGCCATGTCCTGCCAATTAAGGTGCCTACTCTCTCGCCAACAATAGCTTTCGAGATGTTCCCAGGTTTAGTTAAATTGAAAACAACAACTGCAGCAAGAAAGCTCACTAATCAGTTCTATCCCTCTTAAGTGGGATATAAACAGAACTTTACTCAACCCAGACATCGCCATACATGGAACCTGGCATGCCTGTCACACATCTAAACAATGCATCAGGTACACACCATAATGTTGATGACCTGGCCAAATTGGCTGGGCCAACTCATCAGGTGGGCCACACGTATATAGTTGTCCAATATATATAAAAAAGAAGAAGCAGTTTCCAGGTGTCCAATTTATCAAGGGGCTCACGTGATGTATTCACACCATCTAACTCATCCAACAGATGTGTGACCCCGAAAAGGCCCTACATCCCAATACTCAGCCTGATCCAAAACTGAAGTAGGGCACAGCAACGGAAACAAGCTGAGAGGGAATTGAATTCCCACCCTTTAATTTCACAGGGACACATCTGAGTCATAAAACAGCCTGATTTTAAGTCTGATTCTTCATCAGGCATGGGTGAAGGATCTGAACAGACTGGATTTGATATATACAACATAGTAAGTCCCCCAGTCTAATAAATGGAGAGCATTCCCTCTCAAAATGTTCCATGTGCTATGGCCCACCTTGATGGACGGGCAGGATTCCAAGAACATTCAATGAACACCCCATCTGTCCAGTATGAGCGAGCCCCATTTATCAAAAATAAGAAACAATCACCATGCTCCAATCTTTATATATATAGAAACAGTTGCCATGCTTCTTTTAGCAAAGGTCTGAATTAATGGTACACATGGCTCGCCAGATGAGTGGACCTGCCCAACTTTTTGCAAGGTCATATACATGATGGGGACTGCCAGCAGCGCAGCTCCATTGTCCGACATGGTCCAGGTTCATGCTGATAGCAGCACGTAGGGTAAAGAGAACACTGCATAATGTAAAGGTTATGAAAAGTTCTCCAACTCAGTATTGTCCAACCATACCAGGGATATTGTTTTCCTGACACAGGGTGATAGCAGTCATGTCCATGACTGACAGATCCTTCGTAGTCACATCCTGATAGCTAAGAGTTTCAAGAAGGCGGGCATTCGGGTTAAGCTTGGGATCATTGTCATAGACACCATCGACATTTGTAGCTTTCAGCACGACCTCAGCATTTACTGAATAATGGATAATGTGCTATCAGAACATACAAATTGTGGCTGACATCTGTTATTGTGTGTTATGTGAATGTAAAAAACCATATGTAGGAATGCCTGCATTAATCTAATCTTGCTTCATAACATAGAGTTGGAGTTACTGTATGCAAGTTCCCATTGGGACATGTCACGTCTACAAGATCTAGACTAATGGCCCCAAAGACCAACAATATATGGCCACATGGCCCAAAAATCAGGCAGGTCAGATGGACGATTTAACAAGGCCCAATAACGAGGAGTGGTCACTTCTGTCCCAAATACAGGGGTTCTGATTCTCCAGTACCTAACTTTAGGCCATGGCCAATATTAGGGGAGCAACTTGGGCAGGTTGGGTCGGGTTGAGGGTCAACCAAGCCGGTCCTGACCTCAGGAGGACCCAACCGAAATCCAACCTGACCCAAATTCCTCAATACTCAACCCAACTGACTGATCCAAATACATGGGATTATTTCCAACCCAACCTAACCCAACCCAGATTTGCTCAACCCGATTTCAAATCAGGTTGGAGTTTTCCAACCCTAACGCAACCCAAGGACCTTGACAACCTGACCGAACTTGGGTTGGGTCAGTTGGGGTACAAGTTGACCTGAACCCAAGTTGCAGCCCTGTCCAATATAAAGGACCATGCAGATTAGTAGTCTGGGTCTTGTACATGTTTTCCATGTCTTCCCATGGGAACTGCAATAACATGTACAATAAGTCGCATTCAATTCACATTGATACATAGAAATTGACTCACTTTCTGCACAACGGAGGGCTGCAGCTGTATCTGTTGTGAAGAAAGGGTTGCCAGTTCCAGCTGCAAAGATCACAACTCTTCCTTTCTCCAAATGCCTAATTGCCCTTCTTCTGATGTATGGTTCTGCAACCTCAGACATGCGAAATGCCGTCTGAACGCGTGTTGGGATGCCAATGCTCTCCATCGTTGCTTGCAGGAATATTGCATTCATAACAGTCGCTAGCATGCTAAACCAAGAAAAATCAGATTGAATAGTGGGGAAACAAGTTTTCAGATGTCTTCAACTACAGAATGAATCAAGACTCTCTCTTTTTCCCCCTATTTAAAACATGTAAAACGCATAGGAAATAGCAGTAATGAAAACAAACAACGCCCATCAACCAAAGAAAAGGAAATCAATATTGCTCCCCATAGACAAATCTTTACATAACTTTCTTTATTAACAAAAGGGAAACCCATCACAATATTCTCCTACTTCAATAATTTTAAGCCTTCAAAATTTGAATGACCATGTCTCAAATAATATAGCCAAGATTCATCAGAACTTTCAGATTTTAATCTAACTTTTGCCCCATTGGCAAGATAGGAAACATGTCAATACTTATTTCCTGCCGTTTTTACTTTTGCCAAATTTTTTTCTTATTTTCCTTATCCAATAACACATTCATCTTCATCAAATTAGGGCGTGTTTGGTTGCAACAAATATCATGATATTTCATGACAATCAAATTAATTTGGTGCAAAGTTTCATTATCTTTCATAAAATTTGGCGCCACCAGACACATCCTTAACCAAATAGGCTTACGTGAGTTGGCCAACACTAAGTTCAGGCTAATGCAAGAACATAAAACGTATAATAGATGAATTTAGAGTCATCTCCATTGGTCAATATGGCTATGTTCCTTTTCCTTCAACATTTCGATGCTTTCTATCACCAACTTTCACTAGTGAGCCACTTTGCATTGCAGTTGTATCGTGTATGGTTACTGCAGTCTGCAGCCACTATCTAAATCGAAGATTATCTTGTCAATACTCGAGCATAGATATAACAGTCGATACATCGATTCCATTTTGTCAGAAAAAAAAATTAGATCCATCCTTTTTCTTATGATTACAGCAATTTTTAGTAAGACACCCAAATTTCCTGCATATAACACAATGAGAACTGGGTTTCATTTTTCTCTGTCACTACAAGATGAATTTCTTTGGTTGCTGTATCCATATGCTTCCCTTCCTTTTACAGTTGATCATGGTGAAGTTTGCCTTCTTGAGACCAATTTCAAATTGTGATGACGCAAAACTTGATTATTCTCTGTAGCATACGTATTCTTCTTTTCCAATACATTTAGGGCCTGTTTGGATTGGGGGTAAACTAGGGGAAGCAAACAATTTCCTTTTTATTTGACATTTCTTTGGTTTGGATTACATAGAAAGAGAAGGAAACCTATTTGCTTTCCTTGGCAAGTGAGGAAAAGCTTTTGTTTTCTTTTTCTTTTCTTTTTTTCTTTTTAAATTAAAAAATTCAGATGGTGAAAATAGAGGTTCTCCTTTGGCGTGACATTTTGAATGGCAAAATTGGAAGGAAAAGTGGTTTCTCTTTGATCCGGGAAGCACTTTCCTTCACAATTTCTCCAGTGAAACAAACAGGTCCGAGGGGTTTGCTTCTCGTGTTGATGTCAGTTTTGCATTCACTTATGTCACAAGTTTGCTTTCCCTTGCCTTCACCTAGTTCACCCCAATCGAAACAAGTGCTTACTTTTGAGTGAAATGCTTGTACCAAGTCTTGTTCAGTAAACCTACTCATGCTTTGCTCTTGTGATGGAAGAGAACCTATTAGTTCATGTAAACTCATAGTAGATAAATCTGTAAGAATTCTTCTATTGCAGCAACTTCGTGATGAACCTTTACACATGGACTTTCAATATTTTTTTTTCTACAATTTCTTATCTTGAATGGTTATCTCCATAGCTTTAAATCGATTGTTAATGCAAGAAACTCAAACAAAAAAAGCTCAATAACTTCACCTCAGGCATCCAAATATCCATATCAAATCAGCCGATGGGGTCATATCAAGCCGGGCTCAATACGGGAGAGAGGGTTTAAATGGGTTCCCTAAATTATCAGGGGCAGTAATAGTCGATATGCCAATCAGAGGCCATTTTGTTTATTCTTTTCACTTTTCTCAAAACGTTTGTGCATTTTCTACATTTTAAACAAAGAGAAAGGAGAGGAACTTGTTTTCTGTTAGATCTAGATCTATTTTTGAGATCAAAACGTAATTTGAGTGTGATTCCATGTATCAAAGTAGAGATGAATTCATTTGGTACTAGTGTTTATGATGACAATATATCAATTAGAATTGTGCATATTAAACAAAGAAATAGAGGGTCCTTACTCTTGCCCCGGTGGTAGACTCACAAGAGTTTCAACACCAGGACAAGGGTTCGAGTGCCCATTGGTGGTGAAATCCCACTATGGCGTGAGTGTGTGTGTGGGAAAAAAAACACAGAAATAGAAATTTTATGCAGTAAAATTACATATACTTTATGTTCCAGGCATGCTGGCTCGGACCACTGCTAAGAGTGTGTAGGTGGGCATGCCCCCGTCATAATGTTGGATTAACTGGGGATACAATGCATATAAGTGCTTCACGATAGTTGTTATTGTAATCACATATATTCTAATTATGGATAATCTATGGTGAATGGTGATTCTAGTTATCTTAAACTAAAATATGCAACAAAAACTCATATGGTAAAGACAAAAGAGGTGATAATCAACCAGATCCATGGAAGGTGTGGACTCCACTTCTAATCCTTCTCAGTAATAAACATCATATTCTAGAATATAAGTGGTACAAGTAACTCCCCATCTATATGTAGGCTGTTATTGCCAAAATCTGGCCAAACAGATATGATCGATTGCAGAGGTGAGTCCACCAGTGAACCTGCAAAGATAGGACGAAGTAGACAACAGGGGTGCCGATAATGACTGTGGACTCTCCGATGCGTAATTCAGGTAGGTAGACTTGGATTGAAAAGGCTTGAGCTTGGGTTTTGTCTCTTACCTCCCTTCGACCGTAGTGGGGGTACTTATAGGGTCCATCAGGCAGTGTTGAGATTTGCATTTCTTGCGGGATTTGCTGGAATCATTGGAAATTCTTATCTAGATACAAATCTTCCCCCGAATATATCGTCGAGCCTGCCTTGGTCGGCGTGATTTTTGGATAGGATCATATCAGATCTGTTCTTTCTTGGTTCAAGGCAGGATCCTCTCCAAGATCTTCACCCCGCCTTGGTTGTGGTCGATCTGCTTAGCTCGGGAGATGGCTATTCCAACCGAGCTCTACCCTTAAGCAACTCAACTCAGGGCCCATCTTTCTGCCAGGAGAATCATTAACTATATCATTCGAGCTTCGTGCCCCATCAGTTTGAGAAGCTCATCCTGACATTTTTAGTCAGCTTAGCTTTGAGACATTTTGGTCAGTTACACTTTTCGTGCGGTAGGCTAGTTCGGCTTCCCCCACAATAGTTGCCCCCCCCCCCCCCCCCCCCCCCCCCCCCAAACTTTCGAGCTCGTCCTGCACGTGCTTGGGAAGTAAGAGCCTAAACTGATCTGAAAGCACGGGAACAGAAATTTAAATTTCAAGTAGCCTGATCCTTTCTGAATTTTAAATCGAGCTCGGGTTTGTTGTTTGCTGGGGAGGGTGGGAGTTGAAAAGTTGGTGCTCGACGCGGAATTTGAAAATGCATGATTATTGTCACGAGATACGAGGGGCTATGCATTATTGGCGAAACACCATTCAAACTTTGGACGAATCGCAGATCAACAGCTGTCACTCGAGCCGTCAAATTTTTTCTCAGGCCAACCCTACGCTACCACGTGGAGGGGTGCATAAGTCAAAAGCGTTACCTCGGGCTCATGTGGCACCGCGCAGGAGTAAATGCACCGTTAAGGGGATTCTATAAATACAGTTATCCCCCCTCTCTGCCCATCAGATTGTTTTGCGAAGCCCGAGCTCTGCCGACCAGCATCTAGCCTTCACCTCGGTCCAAGGGTCTTCTCTTCTCCAGTGTCCGTTAGTTCGAAGTCCACGTGCTGAAAATTTTTCCGATACGCTAGAACTTACTTCTCCTCCTCCTCTCTTTCATTTCTTTTCTTTGTCTTTTGAGGAAGATTCTGAAGCTACCACTGTCTCCGCTGCACTTCATGAAGAGTCAATGGGCAGTAGCTCTGATTCCTAGTTTGCACTATCCTTGGAGTCTGGGTCTCGGGAGCCTACCCGTTCACTTAGGGCGGAAGCACCATCATGGGTGGAGCCACAAACATGGTAGGCCTCCTCGCGACAAGCAGAGCCGACCTCCTCATCTTCTAGGAATATGGCCCATACGGCCAATTTTTTTTAGTATCTAGGCTGAGGATGGACGACCTACAGGCCGTTAGGTCGGAGTACATGATTCCCAGCTTGGTGGGGCTTCGACATCCTCAAGCTGGAGAACTTCCTGGCCAACCTCCCGCGGGGGAGGTTGCCCTATACCCGATATTCTTCGCTTACGGTCTTCACTTGCCTTTCCATCCTATGGTGAGAGAAATGCACCACCGCCTTAGGGTTACCCCAGGGCAGCTAAACCCCAATGTGTGGCGAGCTATCTTCGGCTGTTGTATTCTCTAGCAGCAGGTTGGCAATTCCAAGCTCACTATGGATGAGCTCTTCTTCTTGTACCGGGCCAAGAGCAGCCCTTGCTCTCAAGGCTGGTATTACTTTTCTTCGTAGTTAGGCAAGGGTCAGGCCATTATCACCAATAGCCCGTCCTCCAACAAAGGATGGAAGGACAAGTGGTTTTTTTTAAACCAGAGAGTGGGAGGTCCTTGCGGCAGAGCTGGGGGGATTACGGGCTCCAGTTCTTACCTCATTCGCCCTCCTAGGTCGAAATACATGCCGAGCTACTGTATTTAGTCTTCTTTTGTTTACTTACTCGTTTCGTGTGGTCGTCTAACTCCTTTTCTTTTGTAGCCTTTCCCAGATCCTAGCCCAGCCTCTTTCTCTTTCTTCTGCACCAAATTAGGATCGCTCGAGAGCGACCAGCGGCTCAGTGGGACTGTAGAAGGCTAGTCACTCCGCAGCTCTTGTAGCAGTTTGGCCTCGCTCCCGCAAGTAAGTTTCTTTGGCCCTTGTCAGTTCTCGGTTGCTGGTTATGTATATAGGCTTTCTCTCGTACTGACCTTTCCATGTTGTTCTTGCACGATGTCGGAACGCCCTCAGTCTCGAAAGAGAAAGCTTCCGTTTAGGGACGAGTTAAAGAGACTGAAGAGCGTGGGGAAAAGGGTGACCCCATCAGCTCCTCTCGTCACTCCACTTAGAGCCGCTGCCCCCGCTCTCAACTTGCGGGCGAGCGAGGCTTCGACCATCGTTGCCCCTACTGTGGGCCCGACTGGATCCGGGGGTGGAGTTGCCGATGCTCCTGTTGATGCTCACCCACTTGAAGTGGTCAAGCTCGATGCACCCTCACCAAGGTTTGAGGAAGCTTGGGCCGAGGAGGCCAGGGATACTGCTGGTGCTTCCAACCGCCAGGGCTCTTCATCTTCCTCTTCTTCAATCCCAAGGCATTTGGCCATACTCCTGAATTGGGGGTGGGGTCATCTGCCCGAGGAAGAGGTAAACTCCATGCTATCCTTGCACCCAGAGCGACAGTTTTCAGTGGTGGTGACCTCAGCCCTCAAGGTACGTTGGTAGCTTGTAGGTCTTTAACGCAGGCTTCGCCAACTGGTAGGAAGAGGTTCAAGGACACTTTCTCGAGCTCAGCCTTGCAAGGATGGACGAGGAAGTGGGCTAAGGGGAAAATGTTGCTGCCGACGCCGACCCTGCCCCTGAGTCAAAGGGACCTCCGTCGGCCTAGGCATTTCTATTGTTCTCTCTCTTTTTTTCCCCTTTTTTTTGCAAACAACTCTGTACACCCTCTTTTTTTATTAATAAATTCACTAGACAGCCCAATACAATACTCTCACCAAAGAGTATACCGTTACGTTATCATAAACATGTTCAAAACAAAAAATGAATACAGATTTAGAATATTTACATTATTCTTAATTTTCTAGATATTTTTCTAAATTTTTCAGGTAATTTTTTTTTCCAATCATTACAAGGGTCATAATGGTCGTTACGCCCCCGTATCGGTAACTGTGGTGACTGTTATGACCACTGTTACCGATACGGAATACCTTGGATACAACTAAGGAAGTGTGAGATGCTCTACAAGAGATGTATTTATTTGATATGAAGAAATATTCGAGCTCCAACAAGGAGAAAGTGTTAGGTGAATATTATTCCAAACTCAAAGGAATGTGATGGTATGGTTGAACGGTTGAAGGCTCACTTGGTTGCTAAGGGGTATACTCAAACACTTGGTATTGATTAGTGAAACCTTCTCTCATGTTATTAAGTTGAATTCTATTCGAGTTATACCATTTATAGCTGTTAATCATAGTTGACAACTCTTCCAACTTGATGTAAAAAACGCCTTCATGATAATCTTACAGAGGAAGTTTATATGGCGCAACCTCCCATATTTGTTGCTCAAGGGGAGTCTGACAAAGTGTATAGATTGCAAAAGACAATCTATGAGTTAAAAGCAGTTCCCACATGCATGATTTGACAGTTTAGCAAGGTTGTATTAAACCGTGGCTTTGTTTAAAGTCACACTGATCATTCCATTTTTGTACAAAAGGTATCTCAGGTCTCATTGTGCTTGTGGTATATGTGGATGATATTGTTGTTACAGGAAGCAACAACGAGGGGTTTGAAGAACTGAAGCAGTAGCTCTAACAACATTTTCCTACAAAAGATCTGGGTCATCTTCGATACTTCCTTGGTATAGAAGTAGCCAAATCCAAATGAGTTTATTTCAATAGAAATATATTCTAGATTTACTCATTGAGACATGTCTTCTTGGGACCAAGCAAGTTGACACTCCAATGGATCCTAATCACAAGCTTGTGAGTGATCAAGGAGATGTAGTAGAGGATCCGAAGACGTACGATAGATTAGTTGGGAAACTTATTTACTTAACTACTACTCGACAAGATAATGAGTTCTCCAAAAGTACTTCACATGGAAGCAATTATTCGAATTTTGTGTTACCTAAAAGGAGCACCAAGTCAAGGAATTTTGTATAAATGGAATGATTATTTTTGGATCACAGGATATTCAGATGCAACTAAGCAGGTTCCTTAGTAGATAGACAAGCCACTACTGGATATTGTATATTTGTGGGAGGAAATCAGGTAACATAGAAGAGCAAGATATTCAGATGTCTACTGGATATTGTATATTTGTGGGAGGAAATCTAGTAAGCAGGTTCCTTACTAAATAGACAAGACACCACTGGATATTGTATAAATGGAATGATTATTTTCGAATCACAGGATATTCAGATGCAACTAAGCAGGTTCCTACCTAGATAGACAAGCCACTACTGGATATTGTATATTTGTGGGAGGAAATCTAGTAACATAGAAGAGCAAGAAAAGGTGTGGTGGCCCAATTGAGTGTCGAAGCAAAGTACAAAGCAATGGCTCATACCTTCTATGAGTTGATGTGGATAAAAAAATTGTTGTAAAAAATGGGATTTACAATGCACTTACCCATGCAGTTATTTTGTGACAATCAACCTGCTTCACACATAGCAATAAAGATGCTTCACATAGCAAACAATCCAATCTATTTCCCATGCAATATCAATATGTTTCCATATCCCAAGGGTACGATACGTGAATTAATACCGATATTTAAATCACTAGATGGGATTATCCATGAGTTGATGATCCAAACGAACAAACGAAGTACATAGGAGCTTGGAGGCAATACGGATCACAACTTGATTATCACAATGTAGAGAAATAGACATAAGAACATGAGAACCCGTATCTAGAAGAAGAGATCAAAACTATATGTACGTTACATCCATAAATATATATATATATATATTAGATATATATATATATATATACACTGCCAGTATATATAATATATATATACACACTGCCAGTCATTAGGAAGTGTTATCACGAGATTATAATGCATCCATTGTAAAATTTCAATGCTTACATACCCGATGTGGTCAGCAGATGAACGGTCAAGGCCGCTACATCCTACCCAAGAGGCTCCACGAAAGATATTACCTCCACCAACAACTATAGCAACCTGAAAGAGACATGACACGAATTTTATAAAAAAGGGATTTGGAGAAAGAAGAAAATAAAAGAAAAGATTAATAATGAAATTTAATAAAATTTAATGACATTTGGTGCAACCAAACAACCTAAAATAATAAGAGAGATAGGCAAAGATTAAGTATAAAGGTAAAAGCAACCTAATTGATTTAATACTATTACAAAAAAAAAAAAAAAAAAAAAAAAAATTACTAAAATGACTGAAAAGATTAACCAAAATTTATTAAAAATGAAAAATGTAACAAATAATTCAAAACATTAAATGATTTTAGTAAAAAATAACTTGTAGTGTAAGATACATAGCATGTATTGTGGGATATGTAGTGTGTAACATGTGCAAAATTAGCATGTAGCGTAGGCTACACATGACTTAGGCTATTTTCACGAGCTACGTGGCATTAAGGCTAAGCTACATGCTACATAGTGAAGCTATTTAAAACATCGATTACAGTAGTTATGGAAAAGGATTTTAAAAAAAAAAAACCAGAGAAGAAGCAATATTAAATGAATGCCCAAGCAAAAGAAATATAACAATTCCAATACTTCCCCCTCAACCTAATGCATACATACCAATCATGCCTAGCTTGTCAAGTAGTTCATTAATTTTGTTTCGTTCTACAGGGCTAGTAAAGATCGTAGTTGCATGGCCTTTCAGAAAAAAGAAAAAAAAAAACAAAAAAAAAAAAAAGGTCATAGTTGCATGAAGCCTAAAGCAAAGCAGCAACATATTTGTCAGCGGGAGCAAGGAAGCATCTTTTTTAACATTTTAGCAAGTATAAATATCAAGGACCCTCCCGTTCCACCAATGGTCCTACGGGGCTTCACCTCGTGTTTCAATATTTGTTTGATTGTTGGGAAGGAAGAGGATTGTCCACCATAGATAACTTGCAGAAAGGGCCATGATTCTCCCTAACATATGTCTATTGTGTATGAAGGATGGAGAGTCGATCGATTACCTCCTTTATCCATTGTCAATTCACTGCTAAGATGTGGAGTCATTTTCTTGCTTCGTTCGGCTTGGGTGATGCTGAGATTCGTCGAGGATTTACTATAGGCATGGCATGGTGGACTAGGAAGTGACAGGAAATTTGGGTGGAGGCTTCTACTTAGGGCGGTGTTGTGGTCTATTTAGGGGGCTAGGAATCAACGTTGTTTTTAGAATCGTTGTATGGATCGGAGGTCATTACGAGGGTTTTAGCTCTTTTGGAGAATTGGGCTAGCTCTGTTTGGTCGGCTTAGGCTAGCCTTCTTGTTTTGTTATTTGTTATTTGTTTGTTTTTTTTTTTTTTGTTTTTTGCCTGCTTGTATTCTTTCCTAACTTTTTTGCGAGTTTTCTAATGAAGTGGTTGTTACCACTCAAACCAAAAAAAAAAAAAACCTAGGAAGAGGGAGCATGAGCGCAATTCAAGGCAGGAGCGACACTTCGTTAGAAGCAACTAAGGTGAAGACATCAACAGGTTGGGTTTGTAAAAGGGACATGCGATATATAAATAATCTAGGATGTCACTTATACGTAATGAAATGACATCCATTTTTATGTGCTTAGTTCTCTTAAGAAATACTAGGTTTCTGCTATGTAAATAGTCACCTCATTGTCACTACAGAAGACCTTGGGAGCCTCGCATCCCGGATATTTAGACTAAAATGTGGGCAAAATGCCTCTATGATAGGTATTAAATTTAGATGCCTTTACCCAAATATCAAACACAAGAAGTGGGCACAATGCATCAAATGTTGGCATTTTGGTCTCTTACCCAGATTTTAACTTGGAAAGTTGGCAAAATGCCTTGAGGATTGTCTAGTGTGGGATCTTCTTATCATTTTTGTGGGATCTTCTTATCATTTTTGTCTAGTAGTGTCATCTTCTTATCATTTTTGTCTAGTAGTGTCATCTTCTTATGTTTTATCATGTCTGCAGAAAGTCAAGGCCACAGTCAGTTGGTCTAAGCCGCGTAATATTCATGAGGTGCGTAACTTTCACGGCTTAGTCACCTTTTATAGGCAGTTCATTAGAGGGTTTAGTTCCATCATGGCTCCCATTACCGATTGCATTAAAAAGGGGGAGTTCCAATGGACTAAAACAGCCTCTAAGGCGTTCAAGGAGATTAAAGTCAAGATGAGTAAAGCTCTTGTCATGCAACTTCCGGAATTTTCAAAAGCGTTTGAGGTTGCTTGTGATGTGTCTGATGTGGGTATAGGTGGAGTGCTTAGTCAGAAAGGGCACCCTGTCGCTTTTTTTAGCGAAAAGCTGAATGAAATGAAACAAAAGTATTCCTATGACAAGAATTCTATGCAGAAGTGCAGTCTTTGCGCCATTGGTGACATTATTTATTACCATAGGAGTTCGTCTTATTCTCTGACCATTAGGCTTTGCGCTATCTCAACTCGCAAAAGAAGTTGAACCTGAAGCATGCCAAGTGGGTCCAATTTCTTCAGAAGTATAGTTTTGTGTTGAAGCACAAGGCCGGGGTTGAGAATAAACCCGCCAATGCGTTGAGTCGTAGGGTTGCATTACTCCAATCCGTGAACGTTAAAGTCATTGGGTTTAAACGATTAAAGGAAGATTATCCTAGTTGCCCATATTTTGAAGAGGTGTATGCATCGTTGTTAGATGGTCAATCTAGTAGTAGTGAATTTGTCGTGGCCAGTGAGTTTTTGTTTAGAAGCGATAGATTGTGTATACTCCGCACGTCTCTCTGTGACTTTATCGTTTGTGAGCTTCATGCTGGAGGGATAGCCAGTTATTTTGGGCATGACAAGACTATTGCCTTTGTTGAGGAGTATTTTTATTGGCCAAGTCTCAAGTGAGACGTGGCAAACATTATAGGGTAATGTAGGACTTGTCAACCAGTAAAGTAGAGGAAGCAAAACACCGGTCTATATACACATTTGTCAATCCCACACACCCCATGGGTTGATATTAGCATGAATTTCATGCTTGGGCTCCCCAAGACGATTAAAAAGCATGATTCTATTTTCGTATTCGTGGACTGTTTTTTGAAAATGGCTCACTTCCTCCTATGTTCTAAAACGTCTGATGCCACTAGCATGGCTAAATATTCTTTGGGGAGGTAGTTCGTCTACATGATTTGCCGAAGACCAATGTGTCAGATCGAGATGTGCAGTTTATGAGTTATTTTTGGAAAACTCTATGGCACATGATGGGAACTAAGTTGCAGTTCTCTTCGGCATACTATCCTCAGACAGATGGTCAATGGAAGTTGTCAATCAAAGCTTAGGGAATCTGCTACGATGTTTGGTAGGAGACCATATTAAGACCTGGGATGCGGTTTTGCCCGTAGTTGAGTTTGCATACAACAATTCCATCAATAGGTCCACAGGAATGAGTCCATTTAAGATAGTATTTGGGTACAAGCCTAGAACGCCTATAGATTTCATATACGTCCGCCTCACATAGGCCATCTAAGTCCTTAGAAGCATTTGCACGGCATATTCATGACTTGTATAGCAAGATCAAGAGGCGCATTAATGTTACTAATCAACATTATAAAATCTCTGCAGATTCACATTGTAAGTTTAAGGAGTTTCATGTGGGTGACTACATCATGGTCTACATTAGGCCAGAACGATTCCCACAGGGAACCGTGAGGAAATTGCATGCCCGCAGTGTAGGTCCATATAAAATTTTGACAAGAGTGGACCCTAATACGTATGTGGTGGATCTTCTATCTGACATGGGCATTAGTGCAACATTCAACATGGAGGACCTTATGCCTTGTGACGGACCCAAACCTCCATTTTCTAGCCCACCTGTAAACCTTTCTCCTACCCTAGATGATGGTGTCCCTGACCCCGTCCTTAGCCCATGGCCTTTACCAGACCCTACTTCTCACCCATTTCCTTCTCTTCCATCACTACTTGGACGGAAAGAAGAGATCGAGGATGTTCTGGACCACCAAGAGGTCTCTACTCACCATGGAGGATATCAAAATACCTCGTGAAGTGGAAGAATGGGCCGAAGTCAAACAACACCTGGATTACAGAGGCAGAGTTCTAGCGCATTGATCCCGACCTCCTCGAGCATTACCACAGCTTTATTTCGCTAGTAGCGAATGGTTCTTAGCCGGGGAGAATTGATGGGGGCATCAAAGGACCTACTCGTGTGTACCAGAGATGGAGGCGACCACACCTATCAATGCAACTCTCTTTGTGGATGGGAGACAAGTTCCAAATGAGGCCCACCGGGCCACTTTGAAGACCCCACATGAATTGGACATGCATCAGGAAGACCCCACTTAGGGATGATGCATGTGGGCTGCTTATGAAACAGTTTGACTAATAAGATTTTTATTTTGTGTTGATCCGACTATTAGACCTTGTCGGCAAGCCATCACACCACCAGATCTTCCAGATTTAGGCCCCTTGGACCCTGATCTTCTTTTATTTATGTTGTTTGTTATTTTTAGGATTTATCTGACGGTTTAGATTGATGGTAAGCGTTTTAGTTTGCTTATTTTGGATGATGGGCCATGTCAATTAAGTGAGTGGTGTATTTGTAATTTTTTTGAAGTTTTAATATAAAAGCAAAGGGGGGTGGACGTCCAACCCTAATGGGAGCTTCAGAAAAGAAAAGTAAAAAAGTCCTTGTGTTGAAAGGGTAGAGAAACCCTCCATTCCAATTGAATTGTGGAAGGATAGAGACTTTCTTGGTGATGGATTCCTCCAATGTGTATTATTCTCCTCTCTTCTCCACCAAGGTACTCCACTTCTTCTATTTTTTTCTTCTTTTCATTCCCTTACAACTCTTATAAACCCATCAAAACCCAACTCAATCCACTCATTTCTCTTTTCCCCTACCCATCCACACGTGGACCTGCACGCACGTGCGTTTGTACGAGCTGCCACGTGTGGGCCCCTTTTAGTACTTTCCCCTACTTGATTCCCCTCCCAAACCCTACCTAATCCCTAGATCCCTTATTCCCTAATTCCCAAAAAAATCCCAAATCTCAATCCCTAAATCCCAAAACCCTAACGAAAATTTGTTTTTTTTGTAAATCCCTTTACCAAACCCAATTTTATTGGCGTCATTGTCTTTTCACGTGGTTGTTGCACTACCCACGCTAGATTGGAAGTCCCTACTTCTAAGTGGGTCACTCTCATAATATTTTATATTTTCGTACACCACGTATGTGATAGCCTAGGCCCTTTGTGTTACAAATCTATATTTTCTGAATCTATTATGTGGATATGTTTGGTTTTACATGTTGAATGCTGAAATTAATGCGTAATTGATCTTACGTCTTGCATCCTAGGTTAGTTTCCACTCGTCGAATGGGGCATATCTTTGTAATCACACCCATCGCACAATTTCTAACCATCTGTGTATGGGTGGGCATGCAAGTGTACGAATGGTTTCGAAAGAAGGTTTTAAAAGCCATGCAAATACCCCTCCAACCCCAAAAATTTTGTCAGTTCGATTCTCCCTATCCATACTACCATTTTAAAAAGAGGTTTCTAGGATTTGATTGGCCCTGTGAAAGGATCTTCTCGCTAAAATTTCTCGGGCACTAGAGCCCAAATAAAGAAGTCAAGATTCCCTCATTTCACATCCACACAGTTGTGGAGCTTGAATTTTTTTTTTTCATTTAAAGAAAAATAGAGGTGTGTATCCAACTTTTAATCTAAATTAATTGTTTTTATTTTATTTTGATTGATTAAATGATTGATTTTAATTTTGACATTTTATTTTTTTTCCCTCTTTAGCAAGCTGATTCCACGTAACTTTGTAGAACTTGATACTATGTTTTTATTGTTTTGTTGGTCTTTAATACTTTCATTTAGACATTAACTAAGGTAATTTTCTTAGAAACTTGTTGATGTGATTGATTTAGTTGCATATAACTTGTTCCGAAGTCCGAACACGCTTTTACATGAAAAATGAAAATTTTTTCCTATAACTTCTCTTTTTTTTGTTATTTTTATATTTATAATTATTATTTATCATATTTTTGAAAGATAAATATTTAAATAAATATATATATATATATCATATTTTTCTATTATTTTAATTTAAAAATAGAAGCATAATTAGCATGGTGTTCCATAAAGGCCATCACGGGGCAATAAAGGCTTAAGGGTAACAGCAGCAATTGTTACACATTACGGAGTCATAAAGGCCGTAACGGCCGTTACGGAAAAACTGACCTATAAAAACCGTTGAAGCCCTTGTAATGGTCCGTTACGCCCCTGTAAAGGTCGTAACCATTATTTGAAGTATCTCCGATATTATCGAAATATCTCTGATATTATTGTTATCTCCAGCTTGGCGATACCGATAACACTGATTGTGATACCAATAACACCGATGGTATTAGAAATTTCAGGCATTAGCGACGTATCACTAAGTCTCGCCAACATATCAATATTGCCAATATTTTCAATTGTGTAAATTCTAGGGGTCGCTTGTATTGCTAATGTATTGACAGCACCAATGGATCACCACTATTTTCGACTGTGTAAATTCTAGGTGACGCTTGTATCACAAGTGTATTGGTGACATTTCAATAATATCGCTAGTGTAGAGATATCACAGAAAGTTTGTTTATTAAAAAAAAAAAAATCTATTTCAAATTTTTTAATGAGCACATTGGTATATGTAGTTTTCAATTTGTCATTGTTAATATTGATAATATCTCAATATTATCAGTGTCGCAACATGCGTGATATCAAGACAACAATCTTTTGTTTCCTTACTAGTTGTTGCTGAATTCTTGGCAAAACATCGTGACTTGTCGATATTATACAATATCAATGGATGTTTAGATGGAAGGTTGGATGGATGATTGGATGGTTAGATGGGATGATTAGACTGTTCCTTGCGATGACACATGCTTTTAAGCCCCCATTAAATGGAAACTTATAGTGTATACATTCCTTCTGCAAATTTTTTTTATTCCTAAATATGAAAATGTGTATTTTCTCATGAAGTATCAAAAAAATTCCACCGTTTTTCTCATATTTTCCCGCGTTTCCGGTTATCAGTGATATTATCAGCGGTATCAATATTGTTTTCGTATCCCCAGCTAGCAAAACTTGTAGCGATACCTATACTTTGAACATTGGCCGTAACAACCCCATAACGGTCCATTACAGGACTGATATAGGTTCTTCGGGTTTTTTGGTTTTCATATATATATATATCTATATATATATATATATATATATATATATATATATATAGGGAAAAGGTACAATGCGCTCGAGCTGACGATAAGCTCCCGTGAGGTCGAGCTGTGTGGGCCCCACCGTGATGTGTTTCGACCATCAACACCGTGCATTTGATGGGTACCCTTTAAATTATGGGATATCCCAAAAATCAGCCGTATACAGAACTCAGGTGGGCCATACCATCTAAAATTATGTGAAGACACCGTTAAAGCATATAAAAGCACTTGGTGGGGCCCACCTGAGTTTTGCATTCGCCTAAAACTTGGTCTGAACCCTCATTCAAGTGGGACACACATAATGGATGGGCTGGATTTGCAAAATACATCTCGGTGGGCCCTCAAAAATGGTTATGAATGTTTTAATGGTGCACGGCCCCTCCCCACTTCTGTATGTGGTGTGGCCCACACAAGTCACGGATTGACTTGATTTTTGAGACTAGGCTCACGATGGAATGGTGCATTTGACTGATGGGGTAGATGTTCGAAACGCATCACGGTGGGCCCCATAGCTCGACCATGGAACGTTAAAATCAGCTCGAGCGCATTGTACTTTTCCCATATATATATATATATATATATAATATATATATATAATATATATATATATATATATATATATAGATATATATATATATATATACAAACAGAGAGAGAGAGAGACCGTAAAGGCCGTTATAAGGGCCAGAACAGCCGCTACAACCTGTATCGTAAAGGTAATGGGGGTAGCCGTTATGACCACCGTTACCGTTACAGAATACCTTGATCATTAGGCTTACTCTACATGTTATAAAGGGCCGAACGCTACACTATATGTTACACACTATTTAAAACACTAGGTACTATTTTTATCAGCAAAAATGCCTTAGGGATAGGCATTTAGGAGCCCTTTTCCTACATTTTTAATTTGAAAAGTGGGCTAAATGCCTTAAAGAGTGGCATTTTGGAGTATTTATCTAGATCATGCATTTGGAAAGTGCGAAAAAAGCCTCAAAGATAGGCATCTAATTGCCATTATCAATATTTGGACAAAATGCCTCAAGCATTAGCATTTTGGTGCCCTTACCCAAACTATTCGCTAGGAAAGTGAGCAAAATGCCTCAGGATAGGCACTTAGGTGCCCTTTGATTTTGTTAGAGTAGAGGATATCAATATACAGCTATATCAACATGGACTGTGGGCACAATGCCCCAACTATAGGTAATTGGGTGCCCTTGATGTTTATCTTAAGAAGTGGGCAAAATGCCTCTAGTATTGCCATTTCCATACCCTCAACGAGAATTTTACCTTGAAAAGAGAGCAAAATGCCTCAAGGATAGGCATTTTGGTGCGGATTTGTTTTTCTAGGAAAGGGTAAATTGGCTCATGGATCGGCATTTTGGTGCCCCCAATGAGATTCTAACTTGAAAAAGTGGGTAAAATGCCTCAAGATAGACATTTTGGAACTTTTATCAAAAAAATTTGTGTGAAAAATGGGCAGAGTGCCTGAAGGATTGGCATTTTGGTGCCTCTACCCAGATTTTTAAAGTTGAAAAGTGTGTGTGTGGTGTGTGTGTGTGTGGGGGGGGGGGGGGGGGGGGGGGGGGGGGGGGGGGGGGGGGGGGGGGGTGGGGGGGGCCTAGGCATCTATGAGCCCTTAAAATGGGCCTCCAAATCAAGTCATGATCACCATACAAAGGTGCCACATATGAATATAGAAATAGAGACGTTTTGTTCTGCACTTCATGAGTCATGATCACCATACAAAGGTGCCACCACATATGAATATAGAAATAGAGACGCTTTGTTCTGCACTTCATGAGTCGTGATCATCATACAAAGGTGCCACATATGAATATAGAAATAGAGAAGTTTTGTTCTGCACTTCATGGAACCCAATGAAGAATCACGTCAGTGCAGCATTATCTGATCCACAAGAAATTTTGAGCAATTAATATCATAAAATAGTTCAAATGTATGTAAAAAGAGTTAGACAACCTACCTCTACTCCAAGCCGAGTCACAAATGCTACTTCTCTTGCAATGGACATTGTAATCTACAAATGTAACATTGTATCATGATTAATACAAAAGTTCAGGAAAAACAGGCAGCAAGAACATTCTGTTGTGATTATGATAAGTTAGTCAATAAGCAAACTTTGAGCCAATGTACTGTGATTAACACATAGTTTCAGGAAAAACATGCAGCAAGAAGAATTTGTCATAATTCTTTATAGGTTCTTCAATAACCAAGCTTTGAGCTTACAAATCTCTTCATCATGCTAGTGAAAATTTGATGTATCCTTCAATCCAATATCCTCGTAAACAATTACACAATAAAATGAAGGAAAATATATTATAAGGCCTGAAACTCATCTGTACATCTGTTAAAATAGAAACACCAAAATCACTATGGGTTTAGCCACCTTTTAAGCCCATATGACCCATGTTTCACATGGTAACAAGGCCCAATTGTTAGTGGACCCTTGGAAGGGTATTTTTGACATTTTCCTCATGAAAGGGGGCTTTTAGGGTAAGTTGCGTTGGGGCTAGGAGTGTGTTACGAATTTTGGAGAGGAAAAGAGGGGTTTTCTCTTGCACAAGGAGGGTTTCAAGAAGGGAGTTTTCTTCTTGAAGGCTTGATTCAAGGCTCCAAGGTTTTCCAAGAGGTGCTCCAAAGTTTTCTTCTCAAGGTACATAAGGTGAGAAATTTTATTGCTAGCATTGCAATGGTGGAGGGTTTGTCTTTTTAAGCATGGAATCGATGGGTTTTTTGTTGCATTATTGAAGAAGGTACTCTATTCCTTGATCTTTGTAATCTCTCCTTGTTATAGTGAATTTTCTTTGCCAAATTGCCTGTGGATGTAGCCCAAGAAGTGAATCACGTATATCTCGTGTTCTTGTGTGGTTGCCGTTTTGTTTTTTTCTCTATTATCTTCTTTCTATTTATTACCCACGATCTTCGCATATTCCGTGTGCCATTAGAATCAAAGGGGTGTTTTGATTTTGGTGGTGTTGCCTGGGCGGTGGTTTTAGTAGCATCAAGTGGTCGGCCGTGGTTTTAATCACTTCACTATCCAATATCCATGTCCCCAATTCCATTGTAGTGCTTGTTAAAGCTGATTAATATGAGCCATGTGTACATGCTGCCCACTTAATCCTCTGGTTCTATCCTTAAAATCCTCTCCTTTGTGCATATTTTATATTCTTTGGGGCTTATATTGTAAATTGTACAAAGCGATGGTATTTTCAGTATTTTTGGTTTTGTAACTTAAGGCATAAAAACTGGGTGTGGGGGGCATTCCATAACATCTTCCCCCCCCCCCCCCCCCCCCCCCCCCCCCCCCCCCCCCCCCCCCCCCGCTATCTCCTCTCTCTCTTCTCTCTCTCTCTCTCTCTCTCTCTCTATTTTCACACAAACTTGTAGCATTATATATAATAAGAGTCATTTGGGGCAAAAATTTTGTTGCATTAGTTATTTGAGATTATTAAACTGTTCGATATAAAAGCATATGAGATGGATTTTTAACCAAAAGAAAGGACATTAAGGTAATTAAGTGAATCCCTGTAATCGACACCAAAGTTTACTACAATATGTCTTGACAAATTGTTATTGGATAAGCCAAAACTAGCCATTGGATGGGGATCATGGTCAATAATCACAACAATCATCTGATATGATATACAGTTGATAGTGATTCCTTGAAGATCTTCAAGACTGGAAGGTCCTAAACTTTCAATAAATAGCCCCATAGAGGAAAGCTCAAAGGAAAAGAGTTAAACGGCCAAACGGTTGAAATATTCAAATTCTGAGAGTTTTCTTGGGTATCCCCAATCCTAACAATCCACATCTTTTTTTCCTTTTTCTTTTCTTTTCTTTTCTTTCTTCTTTTTTTTTTTTTTTTTTGAAGGATGATGGAATTTTATTAAAGGCCTGCTCAAAATAGCGAAAACAAGGAAAGAATATAAAGAAAAAAAAAAAAAAAAACCCCCAAGCGCAACCCACAAACCACCAACTACAATTGGAAACTTTCCAACCGGGAGACCAATCCTTTAACTTGCTCCACGACCGCTTTCACTGGTCGAGAAGAATCTCAGAAACGTCTTCTATTCCTCTCACCCCAAATGGACCACCACACAGTGAGAAGTGTCAATAGCCAAGAAGATTGGTCTCTCTTACCCCAATACCTCCATGCTCGGCATAACCCAATCCACTCAAATGCCACAAGAACAGGATCCCACACTGATTGAGTGTAGGAGAAGAAAATAAATAAATGATAAATAGATTCAGCATCTTGCTTACACATATAACACATATTCAGGATAGGCAAAGATCTCTTTTGGAGAATTATCAATTGTCAATACCTTTCTTAAGTTGAAATAAAGAAATGAAAATGGCAAAAATGCCTAGGTGAGTAAAACACTACTGAATTAAACGGATCCATACCCATCTTCTTGATAGAACAAGAAGTAGGGTGTGGATCTAATCCTTCAACGACTTTTTCCTTCCCACCAACCACGTGAAAGCCGCGACCTTGGAGCAGAGCTCCATAAAACCACAAGTGGAAGGCATGGCTCCCTTGGGCCCTCAAAATCTTCAAACTGAATGAGCTTATAAAAGGACTTGACAGAGAATTTGATGCAGGACAGTCTAAACTAGAACGTATGTGTGAGCACAGAAATTATCTAGCAAAATAAACTAAGCAAATCAATTGAAATATTCAACATTCCACATCATAGTAAAGATAATAACAAAGGAAACATGCAATGGTTTAAGACCATCATCACAATCCTATAGTACCGTATTCAAATCATGCGTGGATTGGATTCGGCGAGGGATGAGACCTCCCGATTTTGCATGGTTTCAATCCAACAATCAATGCAACTTCTCTAGTCCAGGAAATCAAAGGATTTCTGGAATAGGGATGACTGGAAAATCTTAGAGAAGGTTGGGATCAATTCTCATATTTTCAGGGTAAAGAAACTTCAAAGAATCTAATCGTAAACAGTAACAATCAAATAATACTAGGCATAGAAAGAGAAGAAGAAGGTTGGAGGGTTAAAAATAGAATTTAGAAGAAGAGAAGAGATTAGGGGAAGAGAAGAAATTACCATAGAAAGAAAGGGGAAGGAGGCACCAATTTTTTATTTAAAAAAACATCACCTGGTTTAGGGTAGAAAACATCCTATTTATAAAATTCGGATTTAAAAAATGACTAAACTACCCCTGTAACAAAAATAAAATAAAATACATGTGTCCTCCTGATGTGGGGCCTTCAATTAATCCAGGGACACATGTAAGGTCTTCAAAATCCTCCTTGGTTGTGCCACGAACCATCATTAAGCCATAAAGATGTATTTGTCAGCCGCCTTCGTCTTTGATAAACTTTGAAGGGTCTAATGTCCTCATCAAAATCAACCTGAACTGTGAGCCGATCATGCCATTAAACCCTCCCACCCCATAGGGTGAACATATTGCAACTGAGACAAAAGGGCACCGAACTTGTTCTTGCTCTTCGATAAGTTTTGCCTATAAAGTAGAGCCCAAACCATGAAAGAGCTTTAAGAAGAGTAACAATCCGCCACTTTAAGATCCTCTACAGGAGCAAGACAAGCCAGACTGTGGAAATCAATTTCAATAGGGAGCCACCACACCATAAGTCTTCGCAAAGTCTAATTTTGGATCCGTCCCCTACATAGAATGAAATCCCTAGCCAAAACACCTCTCTAGATGTCGCAACTGATTTCCAGATGTAAGAAACCCTATACAAGGAGGATTTATTTGTTTCCAAACCACCTTCTCAAGTCCCATACTTGCTAACTATGATTTCCCACTAAATATTGCCTTCTTCCTTCCTAAACCACAATAGCCATTTTCCTAGAAGGGTCAAATTCATACCAGAAAGGCTCCTCAAACTTGCCCCACCTCAGGTCATCGGCCTGCACACTTCCTCACATTTCAACAAGTGAAATTTATTGCTTTCTTTGGATACCTTCCATAAGAAATCCCAGCACCTCATCAAGTTTTTCTCGACTGCTTGAGGCCATTTGAACAAGGACATAAAATACGCTGGCATATTGGCAAAAGCTATTTTGTGATAAGAGTTGACCGGCCACCTAAAGACAAATAATGGCTCTTCCACTTAAATAATTTACATTCTACCCTCTCGATCACCTTATCCCATAGATGCTTGGCTAGCTTTCCCATACACAACGGGAGCCACTAGTAAGTGGAAGGGAAAGACCCTGCTTTGCATCTAAAGGACGATGCTAGCTTCAAAACCTCACCTTTAGAAAGATGAATCCCCAACATTTCACTTTTCCCCACATTAATCGTCAACCCCGAGACCGCCTCAAAGCGCATAACCATTTTGCAAGTTATCGACCATAGAAGAATCAGCTTCCCAAAAGATGATCGTGTGGTCGGCGAACTAAAGACGAGATATCATACTCCCCATATCGCCACCCTAAACCCTCCAATAAGATAGGTTTCTTGACCTTTGGCTAGCATACGGCTAAAAGCTTCCCCGACTACTAGGAATAAGTATGAGGAAAGCGGGTCCCCTTGTCTAAGACCCCTAGAAGGCTTAAAAACTCCTTTAGGGACCCACTTACAAGCATCAAGAAAGAGTGGCAACAAACACAAGCCCAAAATCCACTTCCTCCACTTCTCTTTACATCCCAACCTGCCCAACATGATGTCCAAAAAAGCCCAGTCGACATGATCGTATGCCTTCTCGACATCAAGCTTGTTGATAATTAGGGGTGTACATTGAGTCGAACCGAGTCGAGCTGGCCTCAGCTCGACTCGGCTCGGCTCGGTCCTCGAGCCTGACTGGCCAACTCGGCTCAGTTCAGTCAGCAGCTCGAGCCAGTTCGAGCCGAGTTCACCATTGCAGCATTTCCACAAACATCTGGACTGCACCTTCAAAATCCCTCTGTATGTGAAACAGAAGCAATGGTTTTACAGGTATTTTATCAAACACCTTCTACGCAACATAAACACCAAGAAAAACCAAGAAAAAAAGGGTTTTTGTTTCATGTACATACCTTCATTGCCACCAACCACACTTCATTGAGTCATTTTATCAAACACTTGGTGAGCAACATCGACGGCAAAGTAACCAAGTCACCGAATTGGTTCGATCCGAGTTTGATTCGAGCTGGATTCGATCCGAATCGAGTCGAGCTGGGGCCTGCTCGAACTCGGCTCGAACTCATTTTCAAGCTAAAAAATCAGCTCGACTCGGCTCGAACTCAACTTCGAACCGAGTCGAATCGAGCTTTTTCGAGTCGAGTCGAGTCGAGCGAGCTAGCTCGGTTCGTGTACACCCCTACTGATAATACCAAACTTCTTCTCCTTGAAGCATAAGTCTATGCACTAGTGAGCTATAACAACACTATCCAAAATTTAACAACCTTCCACAAAGGCCACTTTATTCGAGGAAATAACACTCCCCAAAACTTCTTTGAATCTCAAGGCAAGCACTTTAGCCACAATTTTGTACGGGCTTCATAGAAGACTTATCTAGTTAAAATCTTTCAATCCCTCCACCCCTTCTATCCTTGGGATTATAGCAATAAAAGAGGCTCCCAACTCTCGAGCTAATCGACCTCTTTCAAAGAACTCCTTGACAAATTCCATAACATCTTCTTTCACCACATTCCAGAACTTTAGGGAAAATGCTAAGGGAAATCCATCGGGGCCAAGAGCTTTGTCACTACTGAAACTGTCCATAACGTTCTTAACTTCTGATATTGGCCTTTCCAACCACTCAGTTGTTTCTTTTAAGATGTTGTTAAAGTGAAGGTAATCTAACCTTGGACGGACCCAATCCTCTTTAGACAGAAGCTTCTGATAATATTCCACTATAGCCGCACACACCTGATCCTCTTCTCGATATGAGATCCATCCACAACCAAGGAGGAAATTCTGTTAGTTCAAAGCCTTGCCAATGTTATGTCATGAAAAAACCTCATGTTCGTGTCTCCCTCTTTCAACCATTACTCCCGTGACCTTTGCCTCCATTTAAATTCCCCATTCTTGAAATACTTCTCATAATCTGTTGATAGAAAAGTCTGCTTTTCTAGATCTTCGGAAGTCAGCAAATCCTCTTCCTCCTTCAGATCTATAATATGAAGCTCATCCAATATACTAGTCAACTCAGCTTCTTTCACCCCGAAAAAATCCCTGTTCCAAGACTTAAGACTCTCCCTTGTCAATTTCAGCTTTTTATGTAATCAGGAGCCTGTTGACCCAGCCACCTGAAGGGAACACCACCATTTTCCGCCAAACCAGGAAAGCCATCCAACTCCATCCACACCAGCTCAAAGCTAAATGGTGCCCCGGCTCTCTGATTCTACGTGAAGAAGAATGGGTCATCTTCCTTGTTAAAGTTGATTAATATGGGTTGTATGATCATACACTCCACCTACTCCTCTGATTTTATCCTTTAGTTCCTCTCTTTATGCATATTTCATATTCTTAGACTAAGGGGCTTATGTTGTAAATTGTATGAAGTAAGGAGTATTTTCGGTATTTTCATTTTATAACTTTTGAGGGGGTTTCCAACCCTAACCCCTCTTTCCTCTTTCTTTCCAATTCTTTTCATTCCTCTCTCTCTCTTCGCTTGCCTCTTCCTTCTCTTTTCTCACAAACTTTCATGGTATCAGAGCAATAATCGATCAAACTCATATTTTTTTTTTCAACTTTGTTACTTTCTAAATATCTTTCTCCTCCCATTCCATTTCTCATTTTCACCCAGGGTTCTTTTCTTTGGTGCCCTCTTGTATGGCCCGCCTGTGAGAGTGAGGTGATGTGTAGGTGATTGATATACATTCCGGTGTGCGATTGTGGAAGTGTTGGGAACGTCAAGCATATACCTTGTTAAAGCATGTGGCTGGAGTAATCATCGCTTTGGGAGCAGTGTAAGCAATGCTTCTCAAGTTCTTGTTTCTTTATTGTACCTGGTTTTAATGGAGATGATGAAAAGATAGGCCTAGTTACGTGAATCCACCCAACTTTTTAAGGGCGCAAAATTATCCTCTACTATGTTAAATGGAGCAAATTATCTCCAGTGGTCCAAATCTATACAAGTTTTTGTGACAAAAAAGGGAAGGTTAAAATACTTTTCATGGAGAAATCGGATGAAAGCAAAAGTATGATGAATGAATTTTAATTTTAATTTTAAATTATTTTATTTTTTTTTAAATGCTTTAGATTACAACATGGTTGTGGAACAATATGGAAAAATCTATGACTGCGAATGTTATTTTTTTATAAGGCAAAAGAGTTTGGGATACTCTATGGGAGATGCATTCATCAGAGAAAAACGTCTCTTATACCTATCAGTCGTTTGAAGAAATCTTTGCGTTTCAACAAGGAGATAAATCTCTTGGTGAATATTTCTCAAAACTCGAAGGAATGTGGAAGAGTTGAATGTGTATCAAACAACAATATGAAAAGTTTCGTGTGGCTAAGTTCCTGTCTAGCTTGAAACCAAAATATGAGCCAATGCATGAGCAAATTTTGAGTGGCAAAGATGTTCTATCATTATACGAAGTAGGGGCCATATTGATTATAATGGAGATAGTGGCGTGGGGCACATCTTTAATTGCCAAATTTGAGATGAGAGAGAAAGAAAGAGATGAGGAAGGGGGAGGTTTGCCTTTGTGAGTTTGCCCTGTGATTGGGAAATCTAATTTCCGATTTTTTCTGGCAAGGAAAACTTATAGGGGGTTGCATGGAAAACTAGTTTTACCCCATTTCCAAAAATATGTTTTCCACGCTCGCAAACAGTGGAAATGTAGTTTCCAGCAGAAAACTGTTTTCCACGAAACAGTTTCCTGCTTCCCAAACCGGCCTTTAGGGTTATTCTGCACTTCGAACACTAGGAAACATAATAAATATGGTGTTAGTTCCATTCTTCATTGAATATTGAAAATTGCCCAGACAAGGTAGATCAGCAGCAAGGCAGCAACTCCCCTAACATGAAAGTGAATATGCGTAATTCGCATACATGCAGCAACTCAAAAAGATGATATAGCAATTCCCTCTCTAAAAAATATAGAAGATGGAAGTTGGTGCACCAATATCCACCATAAAAAGCCCAAGATATCTATTATCAGGAAAGATGTTGTGTAAATTTGCATTGGTTGAAAAGAGGTGGCTGAAACTAAATCTAAAGCACTTAAAAAGTTAAATATCATAGTGGTACTTTTTAAAATATATGACATCCCAAAATTAGTCTTAAATTTCAGTAGAACATCCCAACAACTAAAGATCTTCAAGATCCTTCCTAAAATGAACTAAATCCTAATCAGAACCTACTAAAATTAAACTAGGACATCTAGCTCCATAAACAAGTTCCCATAGAGAACTTTGATTAGCTTTGTAATAAATTGTCTTAACCCGAAAACCAACCAAACCATAGTAATTTCCAAACTAGGGCAATCAAACCACCTGAGGCAACCATTGGGGAGGGATTACTTGACCTTTTAGGACCCTTTTTTATCCTCTTCTTGATTAGCTTTCTAATAAAATTGTCTTAACCCGAAAACCAACCAAACCATAGTTAATTTCCAAACTAGGGCAGTCAAATCACCTGAGGCAACCATTGGGAAGGGATTAGTTGACCTTTTAGGACCCTTTTTTATCCTCTTCTTGGGTCATGGAAGGGACCTTCTGTTGGGGTTGTCAGCTCCCCTTGGTCGGGCTGATTTCAGGGCTGCACCACCATCTAACGGGATTTTAGATCGTTGATTTCAATAAGTACATCTTGGAGAAAACCAACCAAGTTTAATAATCTATTTTTGGTTGTAGAGAATGAAATACTTCTGCTAAAAGAACAAAATTAGGTTCATCAAGGATAAGATGCAAGTGACTAATATCAAGTAATGAAGCATTTCTTATAAATTGGCCATTAGCCTTCAAAAGGCTATTAACGGGAGTTCAGCTCTCAATCCAACTCTTGCCATGCCTACCAGTGTCACACACATTAACGCATGGTGTGAAGTGAAGCAGCAACAGATTCAGGTGCGGGATCAGGGAAGCGTCTGTTTCAAAACATTAGCAAGTATAAACATCTAGGATGGGAGAGCAGGAGCGTGATTTGAAGCAGGAGCACCTGGTTAGAAGGATCATGCAACCAAGGATACAATTATGCAATATTTGTCATTCAATCATTTACTAGGCAAGATCTGATGTTAAAGCATCATGGCCCAAAAAATGAGGCTAATCAGGTCACCAGGCAGGCCACAAAAATGCAAAGAATGTGGAATTGCCTGTGGTTTTTCTCTGACCATTCATTCATTCAAAACATGTATCCCCCATCAAATGAGAGAAACAGCCTGATTTTCAGGCTATGAGAAACACATCAACCCCCCCCCCCCCCCCCCCCCCCCCCCCCCCCCCGTTATGAACAGCCCAGATTTGCAGGTAGCCTGCACAATTTTCAATGTTCTTAATTGAGAAACATAGATTCCAACATGCCACATACATGCATAGCCACAAAGATGAAACAAGTGTCTGATGTTCTTTCCGACAATTTGATCCACAAGATTATTGAACAGATCAAAATAGACTTACAAACTCATATTACTAGTTTCCCCATTCCCACCTTCGGATCAATATTTTGTGCATGGTCTCCTGCAAGTGCTTCCCCACTTACTTTCAGCAACACTCGACGCCATTTATATGATGGCTTGGACATGGCAGCTTCATCAGTTTTCAACTCAAAGGGCATCATGGTTGATGCTTGAGTTCTGTTTATAATCATGAAGTTAACAAATGAAAGCAAACTTTAAAAATAAAATAAAAAAAAAGTTTATTATTGTAAATTTGTAAACCTATTATGCTTTTCCAATTAAAGTAATCGACAAAATGTACATACTAGTAGGCCACAAATGGTTATAGAAGAGAAAATGTCCAAGAAATTGGATCCTAATGAAGCACAGTATCAAGATGCCTATGCCATAACATCAAAGGCAAATCACAGCCAAGGAATTATAAGGCCATGAAGCATCAGGATGTGTCCTGAAGCACCAACACGTGCAAAAGTGCAGCCCATGGTTTGCAATCAACACCTGCAGCAGAATGATCCAGGTACTAGACATCCTGATCCATTTCAAATAAAATTCATGGGTATATCCTGCTGGGATGTCCCAATACAGAAGGCCCACGATTCTTTTTCACAACAATTTGACTATTCGAAGGAAATTGTAACAAATTCAGCAAGAAACTGTAATTCCAGCAATGCCCAATTTTCAGCACCGGTATATTAGTTCCCGAGACCAATGCTCACAGAATTCTGGAATTATTCCCAATTTTCAGCAGCTATAATTTTGTTGCGGCACTTAAACACCAAATCTCAGAGAGTTGCAATAAATTCCAGTATTTAATCAAACTTCTACAGCAACTACATAGGAAGTCCAGGAGAGCAGATTCATGCCTCCGACGATTCATTTTCCGTGCCTCCATTTCATCACATTTGTGGCACACATGGATCAGATCAAACCATCCATTTCATGCTTCCAATAGTGATTGACTCATGGTCCAAAAATCAGTGTTTAGATGGTTATAGCACTTGGTGGCAATTGGCATACAAATGAACACAAAAAGACAAAAACCAGCAACGGCCTCTGTTAAGTGAAAAAAAAAAAAAAACCATTTATACATGGTTAAGATAGTATCATCAAATGAAATTTTAATGGTCTGTTGACGTATGAATCCACATGGTGTATGGTTCAGACCTTCATACAAAGGTGCCACTTGTCTGGTACACAATCTGGAGGCATGAAAATGCTGGGCCTCAGAGGTAGCCAATCTGTTCTTGAAATCCAGAACTAAAAATAAACAAAAACATTTACCAGATTCCCATGCATGCATACAAGAGGGAGAGACAACAACAAATTTAATATCTTGGGCTTCACTACCACAAAATCCCAAACGACTCACACTTTGTACAGAAAGATAATAGCTATCAGTTTTACAATTCAGAGAACTTCTCCAACCCTGTTAGTGTATGTGAGGAAGACTGTTTCAATAAATCTCTCAGATGAAGAAAATTAGTGTGAAGATTTTGAAGAGGATGTGCTGCCAAATCTCTTCAACCTCATTATTGAAGGAAATAATAAAGAGGTAGAAGGAAGATGGAATTAGTGAAACTGAATTCTCAGGAAATTCGTCCAGCGTCGGTCTTATTGGTCAGAGATGAAATTGATATCCACAGGAGAGATGTTGGGGTAGGAAGGATGAGATGTCAAAAGGCTTCCAGTCAACTGTTGAACTAGCTAAATCAGAAGAACCCGGAGAAATAGTTGTGGCTGTCGAAACTCCTTGTCATTATAGTGATTCAAGGAAACCTTAAGATTCAACCAAGGCCTTATTGCACCAGAGCAGTGACTCAAAAAAAAATAATTGTGAGATCTTACTCAGGCAGTCAGATGTTGGAATTGAGCTTGCTACGCCGGGTTTCCAATTGGCCATGACAGGCCTCAATATTCTCTTTTCCCCTCCTTAGCCAGGGTTGCCTCGAACCTATCCACATCAGTTGCTAGTTGTTTCTCTGACGAAGGGTCTGGGGTGTGGTGCCCTCCTTGCAAGAGGCCTTTTGTCTGAGCTGGAGCCAGAGCTGGGAGAATTTCTGGACCTTCTGAAGCTTCTTGGGGGAATTTGGCCTTCTCCGGGTGCAGATGAGACTCTCTATCCTGGTCGCCATCTTCCTTGTGTTGCTTTTCACACGCTCCTAAGGGCTCTGGCCTCTGCTTTGACTCCTGCTTTCCCCTCCTTTGTTTGGTCATATGGAGCTCCCCGAAAAGTGGCTGCTTTTGTTTGGCTTCTTGCGAGGGGGATTCCTCACCATGTACAACCAGCAACACCGCGGAATGGTGCTCCCCAACGTCTATTTACTCTATCTGGGCAATGCAGAATCCATTAATCACCTTTTCTTCACTGCCCCTTAGCTTGGGGGCGAGGTCCTCCATTTTCGCCAGATTTCGCACTTCCTGGGCCATGCCTAATAGGGTTGTTGACTTAACATTCGTTCGCGTGGCACAGAGGTGGTGTCAGAAAAGATCTCAAGGCTATCTGGCATTTGGCTATTTTGGCAGTTCTCTGGGCAATTTGGAAAGAAAGGAACAGTCGTTGAATCCAGGGTCTTTCCTCTCCTTCCTCCAAGGTAGTGGATTTGATTCTCCATGATGTAGCGGACTGCTCGCTTTGTCTTCAGATCTCTGATCGCTGTACGTTTCTTCCTTGGATTGTAACGGCATGGCTCTTTCTGGTCAGTCGGGAGTTGTATAGTCTAACTTGAGTTGAATAGCTGGTTAGGTCTTGGTTTGTTGTGTTTCTCTGTTTTCTCCCTTCTGTTTTTGTTTTGTGTTGTATAGCTGGTTAGATCTTTGTTTGTTTTGTTCTTTTGTTTTCTTTCCTTTCTGTTTTTGTCTTGTTTTGTTCCTTTTGGGTTGCCTTTGGCTCCTTTTATTAAAGTTCAATCTTCAAAAAAAATGATAGGCTGGTTGATGGTGTGAGATTCCTCTTCCATTCATTAGATGATTGGGATGGCATACATGTCAGCAGAAGTATCCTAAAGAGGAAAAGAGAAATCCAGAACTTGTCATGTTCAGTGAATAATGAAAAGGAAATGACATGCTTAAAGTGACCAGGTTGCTGGTTAGGAAACAAAATTAGCTTGAAATGAAAAATCAAATATCCTCTCATGGAATATAAGAGGTGTTGAAGCAGGTAAGAAGAGATTGGCGGTGAAGCAGTTTGTTCCTTACTTGCAGGATCCTTCTTACTTGGTGCTTAGAATCACTCTTTGCACTCTTGCTCCTACTCCTACTTCCAACCTAATTATACCCAGTGTTCGAAATATCGGTATCATGTTACGTATTGCACCCTTGGGATACAAATACGTATTGGTTATCGCATGTGATATATCGGTTGTATCGCATAATGTATTGTTGTTGTTGGAAACATGGGGGGAAACATTGGAAATTGGTCGAATTTTTCAATGAAATTTCAGTGATTGTTAAAAAAGACATCAATACACACTTACAAATCAAAACATTATAAAAAAACAAGTGCACATAATAGGTTTTCTTTGTATGGGGTCCTAATCTATGCACTGTCTAACTGAATTGATGCAAGTATATTCAAAGTTTACTCATATAATTTATAAATGTAAGAAGACATGTGGAAACACAAGCAATACATTCAAAAGCAAAAGAAGAATCACTAGATTAGGTTACATAAATGTTTGATTTTACGTTTGCACATAAAGATTGCAACCGATTTGCGAGAAATTGGGAAATTTTTTATTTTTTTCAATTTTCCACAACTTGGTCATTCTCCTCCAAATCTCGAAATCAAAGCTCCCAATCTATGATTTTTTATGCAAAACATGAAAAATCATTGATTTGTAACAATTTGACACTGATTTTACATAATTTACAGGAAAAAAAATTATCGAAAATAAAAAATGCTCACCAGATCAAACATGTGGGATATATCCCACTACTTATGCGTTTCGTATTACACAGGTGGGATACAAGATATATCATGGGATAAATCGGCCGATATCATCGATATTTAAAACACTGATTATACCTGTTTACATTTTGAAACAGACGCTTCAAGCTTTTTACAACTATGTTTGTTCATAACAGGAACGTGGATGTCCTCATTCAAGAAAAAAGATTGCAGTTGTTATCTCCTCTAATTTGTGAATCGTAAGGAAAGAGGAATCATGGGTGTTCCATACTACCTTCAAGGGCAAGATTGGGAGGCAGAGCAACTCTTTGCGATGGGATGCGAATTGCGATATGGTGAGATCCTCAGAAGCAACAAAATTTCATGGAGACAGAAAACAAGAGCAACTTGATTGAAGGAAAGAAACAAAAATACTTCATTCTTGCATTGGTTCACCAACCTAAGGAGGATGATAAATATGACCTCCAAGCTTGGGTGAATAACTCCTCCATCAAAAAAATTGGGATTAAAAATGCAATAGTGGAATGCTATAGCTCATTCTGTAGAGTTGAGGTTAAGAGGCTTTCTTTGGATGGCTTAGCTTTTGAATTTGTTCCCCTGACAAAAGCATAATTGTTAAAAGCCCTTTTGAAATGGATGAAGTGAAAGATGCGATTTTCTACATCGAATACAACAAAGCACTCGGACCAACCGAATTTAGTATGGCCTCCAATGAAAAAGTGTTGGGAAGTGGCAAAGAACAACCTAATGAAGAATTTCAATGAGTTGAATGATGGGGGATGTATTCATAGAGGGGCTAACTCCACTTCCCACGAAAGAAGGTGACTCAACAATTCCAGACTTCAACCTATAAGTTTGGTGAGTAGTTTATACAAGATCCTAGCTGAAGTCCTAGCTAGAAGGTTAATAAGAATAATTGAGTTTGTGATTTCTCCTTTCCAAAGGGGCTTCTGTCATGGATAGAAAAAAATAAAATAAAATAAAAATTGGATGGCAGCTTCATAACCAATGACTCATTTATTGGAGGTCTAGAACAAGAAACTGAGGATCATTTGCAAAATTGATATCAGAAAATCCTATGATAAAGTAGATTGGAAGTTTCTCTTGTACCTTATTAGAAAAATAGGTTTTGGAATAAGTGGTGCAAGTGGATGGAGACGTGTATCTCTTCAGCTCTTTTATCCATTTTGATTAATGAAACTCTAAGAAGTTCTTTTAAAAGTTTGAGAGAGCAGACAAGGGAATCCGCTCTCCCCATTCTTATTTTCAATTGTTGTAGAAGCTCTTATCATTGCAGCATGTAACTTGGCATACTAACATGCTTCGCTGTTGGCAATCCAGGTATGCCTACCTCTCATCTGATAATATATTGTTTTTGTGATGCTTCTCCACAACAAGTTGATACCCTTAAAGCTAATAACAATTTTCTAAGCAATGCCCAGCTGATGGAGACATCAGAGGACCTACTTAGGTGTACCAGAGACGGAGACGACCACCCACATTAGAGCAGATTTCTTCGTGGATGAAAGACGAGTTCCAGATGGGGCCCGTCGGGCCATTTTGAAGAGCCCACATGAATCGAACGTGCATCAGGAAGACCCCACCTTGGGAGAATGCATGTAGGCTACTTAGGAGATCATTTTTGTCATAAGATTTCTATTTCGTGTCGATTCAACTGTTGGATTTTGTCGATTGGGCCATCGAGCCACCGGATCTTTTAGATTTGGGCCCCTTGGACTCTGATCTTGCTTTCTTTATGTTTTTTGTTATTTTTAAGACTTATTTGATGGTTGAGATTGATAATAAATGTTTTAGTTTTCTTATTTTGGACAATGAGCCACTTCACTTAAGTGAGTGGCATAGTTGTAATTATGTTGAATTTTAATTCCGAATTTTTTAATTATAAAACCACAAGGGGAGTGGAGTTCCAACCCTAGTGGAGATTTGAGAAGAAAAAAAGAAGAGAGAAGCTCTCTTGTGTAAAGGAATTTTCCTCGTTATTTTCTAGGGTCTTTTAAAATAAAAAATAAAAAATCCTCCCTTCCAATTAAATTGTGGAAGGGTAGAAGCTTGTTTGGTAGTGGATTCCTTAAGGTACATCCTTCCTCATTCTCTTCTTCGAAAGACATTCTTCTTCTTACATCCTTCCTCTCTCTTCTTTGAAAGGTATCTGTCTTCTTCCCTTTTCTTCATATTTTCGCTTCCATTACAGCTTTCTAAACCTTAGATATTCAATTTCCTATTTTTTCCAATTTCCAAAAACCCTAATTCCAAAATCTCCAATTCCCATGAACCCTAATTTTCCAAATTTCAGATTATTCCCTTCCTAACCCTAATCATAAAACTTACTAGTCGTTCCCTTGAGTGTGGAACGTGCCTATGCTAAATTGGAAGTTCTATCCTTCCATCGAGCCTAGTTTTAATTGATTTATGTGATTTCTTAGCATGCGGGCATGCGATTTAAGTTAAATCAGATTTTATTTCCTATTATTTACTCTTAATTACTTGGTGGATTAACATCTTTTATTAATCGAATTACTTTATGGACTCTTTCATAATCTCCACGTTGCATGCTAGCATTAAATCATGTGTCCTGCATCACCAGCCTTTCTAAGCAATGTCCGAACTCCAGATAAATTTAAGTAAAAGCGCCATGGCAAGAGTGAGAATGGATCAATCAGGTGACTTCCTTTGCATCTCGCAAGGGATGCCCATGAAGTATTTGGTAATCTTGATCAGAGTCAACCCAAGAACAGATTCAACTTTGGATTCTACAATAGAGTGCTTTGAAAAGAAACTATTGCCATAGAAAAGATTACTCAACACAAGCCACATTATGGAATCCTTATAGGCTAATGAAGGCTTGACTCAAGCAACATTATGCGAATATCATATAATAATCTCCCAAAGACCTCCCACCCTACCAAAAATCAGCTATCCACCTAGATAAAACAACCTAACAAAATTTGTCTCTAAGATTAAGATGATGCAACAGAGTCCTCTCTTAATACATAAAGTTCCCCTTATCTCCACCTTCATTAAATAAAGCAACCATGACATAATTGCAATATCATTTGCCTCCTGATCTGCATGTGATGTGTCATCAGCCAGTGGTTCCAGAATTTGACCATCCAAATAACCCAGTTTCTGTCTGCCACCAATAAACATCCTTGAAGACTTAAGACCATTCTAAGTAATTTTCTCCATCAAACTTTAGTGTAGTGATCTACAAACCTGAGTGTTCAACAACCCTAGAAACTAGGGTTCCCTTTGAGTTTCATATATTGTGTGAGGAACCGCTTGCAAAATTGCACTTGAACATATATAGCTACTGTTGAACTGCTACCGTTTCCATTGATGTGAATCATGAATAATCAGCCACAAATAATCACAAAATTTTCAAAGTTGAAATCTAGTATATAACAAACCTCTAAATACCCCAACTGACCAACCATGATTCATACGGTTCCCTATACACCATTAGGACTTCACACTAACATTAGAATGAACACTCAAACATTTCAACAGAACACGATAAATTAGATTTCGAGATCCATTTAAACTATAACCCAAAATTTGTTCTATAGGACTGGGCAGCATGTTGATCGAGTGCCTTTAATCCTAGTGCAGAGAAGACCCCTGTTTCAGTTCAACCAGTGTCCCTTTCAGTTTGACCGAATTTGTGGTTGATTCTCAGATTGCACACTATCCACTTTTGCACGTTTTCAGTTCGACCGATGTGTGTGAGTTGGATCATTTTGGTCCGACCGAAGGTCCCATCGGTTCGACTGATGGAACACGTAAGTGCAGGTTTTATTTGCTAATCTTGTACAGGAGTATATAATATAAATACTCTCTGATGCAGGATGGTTTTCTAACCTAGGATGATGGATAAAATCAGATTTTCAGTTTAAAAATGAGCAACCAAAGTATGAAATTTCAGCAACATCATCATTAACCAAACAATTAATCAAATAAGCAATTACATGTAATCTTAGGCTACCACATGCTTGTACGAAGGAACTAGTAAGATGTTACTTCAGAATAGGCCCAGTGGAATTAAGAAATTCCATCCAAAACATGAGGGTAGAACTGTTTTAAAGGGAATCAACTAAGTCCTAAAGGGATTCTAAAGGATTCTAGGTTTAGGGAAATTAGTGTTAGGGTTTGGAAATTGGGGAAATCTGAAATCGGGGTTTATTTTAAAGGGGAATCTAGGGTTTTAGGTTAGGGTTTGATTGAAGAAAGAAGAATAAGGAAGGAAGTAAGAAAAGGGTTGAAGTGGGGTCCACAAAACAGTTCGTACAGACATACGGATTCACATGTACAGCTGGACTTTTTATTTGGGTATAGGTTGGGATGGTATGGGTTATGGATGGGTTGAGGATGCTTGGGTTTAAGAAGAAAATGAAAAAAGATAAAGGAGAAGAAGATTTGAAATGGAAAAGGGAGAGAGAGAGAGAGAGAGAGAGAGAGAGAGAGAGAGAGAGAGAGAGAGAGAGAGAGAGAGAGTACCTTTGGAGCTTGAGAAGAGAGAAGAGATGGATAAATAAGGCTTAACACCAAGGTAGCTTTCATTCGGATTCACACCGAATGGGGTTTCACACCACATTCTCTATAAACACAAGAGAAAGAGAAGAGAACTTCAAGCTTTTTCATTAACATCATATCATAAAAAAATGCTAGGGTTGGACGTCCGAGCCTTTATATTCTAAAAGTTGGTCTTTTACAAAAAGACCATTAATAAAAGACCTATTTGCTTTCAACCCCCTACTTTGTAAGTTACAAATACCCCTTGTATGAGCTAAAACCAATAAACATATAAATAAAGTCTCAAAAAGTAAACATAAGTGCTAAAAAACAAAAATCACTATAATCCTAAGAAACTAAGACTATCCGATGAACTCTAAAGACGCCCATGATCATGGCAGGCCATGATCAAGTCGCATCCAATGGTCCGAAAACTTCTTTCACGCAACCCACATGCTATGTGGAGTCTTCGGCTCCTCGAGACTCGAACGGGTACTCGCCTAGCCATGGGGACACTGGGGCTCGGACCCTCTGATATGCGCGTAATGGCGTCCGTAATGTGATGTCCCCATCACTCTCCTAATTGCGTTTAGGATTAAGAGCCAGAGGGCATAAACGATTTGGAGCCTAGCATGAAAACTCAAGGGTTTAAGGGGAAAGATAGGGTTTTTACTATAAGTTGTTCCATCTCTCATAACCTTCTTCTGATTATAGAGGATTGATCATTGCTTTGTACTGTGGTTTTTTCCCACATGAATTTTACATGTAAAATCTCGTGTGTTCTCTGTGTTTGCTTGGATTTTTCGTTCTCTATTACTAGTTTGATTAGATCTGGGGTTTCTTTTATGCTCAACACAGCATAGCTATGCCCAAAAAAATCACAAAACCTTAGGGGAGTTTGGCAAGTTGAATTGGAAAGGATTAGGTGGGATGGGATTCAAAAAACATAATTATTACCCATGGCAGGGATTGTTCCCTGTTACCATGGGATAAGCTTAATTCCATGCTTTGTTTGTAATATAGTGGTACATTGAATGGATATACCCACCATCATTTGAAACTATTGAGAATAACACACATGTGTTATATCTAAACCGTTCATTTGTTTTGTAACCTCATTTTATGGCATGGGCCTAAAAATGAGGTAGATCCAATACTTATGTGACCCCAAAGAAGTTTTCAACAGTAACTATTCAATCCCCGTTGCTTTCTATGGTGGGGTCCACTTGAGCTTTAGATCTACCTGATTTTTTGGCCCATGCTCTAAAATGATCTCGAAAAATGGGTGGACGGTGTGGATATAGCCCACACATCATGGTGGGACCTACACAACTTGCTAACATTGAGTGAAATTGGCACGGGACCCAATGCGATTCCATCTAATCTACTTCCAAGCTTTTCCATTCTTCCCAAACATGGAGTGGAATTGGCACAGGACCAGATGCAATTCCATCCCACCTAATCCTTTCCAATGCAACTGGCCAAACAGGCCCTAAATATTTCATGGATTTGAAAAATTCCACATCCTAGAGATTGCAATTTGTCACATGGATCAAATCAATGCATTAAGTGCGCTCAAGAAACCCATTGAATCTGTAAAGGCCAGGAAGCCCAAAACTCAAAAACGGATTTTTTTAGGGTAACAGAAAATTTTATTCAAAGCGAAAGGGGAACAAAAACAAAAAGGATGATGAGATATCATCCACTCTACAACACTGAATTCCGCCAATAACCCTAGAAAACCTCCACCAAGCACCCAATGAAGGCATTGTAGGCTCTCGCCCACTCTACAACTAACCACTTAGCTTTTTGAAACACTTTTCTGTGTCTAGTGGCCTTCTCATTGAAACGGTTCTTTTTCAAATATTTTTGTAGGTCTGGAAAAATACCTCTAAAATCTTACCCAAAAATCTAAAAAATTCATGACAATTCTTCTACGTTCATCAGCGCCACCCTCCCCCCTCCCCTCGATGAAACCCTGGTCATATGGAGCTAATGTCATCTGTTGGTTTAATGACATCATGATGTAGAGCGGGTCGCGGATGATTTCATGGCCAAGATGGACCAAAAAAGGCCCGATCGGAGGCGGAAGTGATCCAGACCATTAGAACCTTAAAACGAATGTATCTCACAAACCGGAATGAGTTATCCGACGTGCCATATATGATTTTGGGGTAGGACGAGCTACATTAGCCACCCAACCCGGCTATGTCGGGTTGCCCACGCCGAATTTGTGAGATTCCATCAAATCAACGGTCGAATTTTCGTTTTATTTTCGTTTTTACTATTTATAGTATGTTTTAGTTTGATTATAACTCTTCATCCTTTGACCTTTAGGAGTTGTGTCCAACATGAAAAGTGCTTAGAAAAATTCGGATAATAATGTAATTAAGACACATAAACACTTACTATAAATAGTAAATTTACTATTTATAGTAAGTTACGAATTTTAGGGAGTTTGAGTTGGAGTTTGATTCTGAAACTTCTTCCAAGGTTTGGTATCATTATTTAAAGGGTTGTAAATTCGTTTTTATTATGTACCAATGAAATTTCGAGTTTTCTAGAATTTATTTCTATTTTCTTATTTTCCCTCGTGGATTCAGGAGTCCAGAGAAGCTCCGTGGATTCGGAATAGTTATCCCCTTGAGGAAGACGGTGATCGACCTCATCACGCCAATCCCTGCATCACATCGGTAGAGGGCCCCATTAGATCTGCCTCTAATAAGAACCACTTCACTACTCTGAGATCAAGTTGAACAAGGACGATTAAGGTATGAACAGATCTAGGTTTGTAATTAAAAAGAAAGAAGAAAATAATGTTCAATGTATCGAATGTATCAGCCAATAGTTTTAGTATTACATGTCATCAATACAAAACCATTCGGGGAAAAAAAAAAAAAAAAATCCCCATGTACATGTAGATGTTGATATTGTGCTATATTTGCAATATTTTGCCGCCATTAATATCTAGATGGTATTTCCAACATTTTGACTAAACCCAATGTAAATTAGTGAAAATCAGAAGGAAAAAATATTTTTGAAATTTGTTGATGATTTTCTTTGTAGTTGTGTTTTAACAACTTGACTTGAGTTGTTTCCTATCAAAACACGAATTTGGAGAAGAAATAGCAATTGGAGGGGGATTTCAGAGCATAATTGTCTGACAGTGCATCGTTTTGTCCCATAAACAACAGAAAAATGTGATGCACATTTTGTAATGCTTTGAGTTCTATGTGTGTAATCATAAGTATTTTACATCTCCCAAAGTTCTGTTAAAAAATTCCACCATTTTTCTATGTTTCCCCAATGCTTTGAGTATCTAACTGTTTATGATGGATGTCATTAAGATTAAAGTTTCAAAGAGAGGGCATTGAGATGCCTCCAGTGTTAAAGAAATTGGAGAGACAACTGTAGATTTTTTTCTCACGATCGATCAGTTTCTACATGTTGAGGCAACCATCTGAAGTTTCTCGTCAAGTGGAAAGGATGACAGGTATTTAATTGCAGTAGTATCTCTAAGGAGGACTTCCAACACATCAACTTGACATATATGAAAAATGCATTTCATCAACTCGCCAAGGGGAGTCAACATAGGGAGACCTCCCATCACCCAAGTGTCAGACCAAGAGCAGGCCAAAGAATACATTACTCAGATGTAGCAGTTAAAAAAGAAGACTTTAGTCATTTTAGTGTTTTTTTTTTTTTTTTTTTTTAAAAAAAAAAAAAAACAGAGAGAGAGAGAGAGAGAATTAGGATGCTTGTTATTTCAAATGGTAGTTTCCAGCCCAATGGGAAGCAAGGCCCCCGTGCACTCCCCTATTCTAGTAGCCAATAGGAGGCAGTGGTCCGCTCACAACATTACTGTTTGAGAGGACAACTAAATCTTTCTTATGATTAATTCATCATCTTCTAAGCCTTATCCCAACTAATTGGGGTTGGATAGCGAATCATGTTCCACCCATTCCACTCTATCAAGGGCCACAATCACTAAAAAAATAAGAGAATCTGAATAAAGCACCGTGGGACGTGAAAGGTGATGCTCCAGTAGTTGGCTGCACAAAATAGCTAGGGACCTGCCAATACATGGTTGGCAACACCATGGAACCCCACACAGGTATTGAGCGCTACCCACGAAGGGGAATTTGCAAACAGTTTATATCTACTCTAGAATACATTTCAACCCAAAACCAATCCCTCCATTCTCACTCACTAAATCTTGTTAGTAATGCCACTAGGAGCTCCAGTGTCTCAATCTGGCTGAGCGTATATGAAAGAAAAGCAGTATTCTGTTACTATGTATATCAATAGCAGACTAGAGCAAGAAAAGATGAGATAGCTTTTGATTTTAAATACCTGAAATTGGTGGAATCGGGAAGAGGCAGCATATCGGAAGAAGAGCAGCTGATGACCATCCGAGGAGGAGGTTTGCTGCTCTGATTACAACTCCACATCATACGACTATTGGCACTAGGACGAAGATGAGACGATAGCAGAGGAAGAAAGCCGTTCGAAGTCGCCATTTAGGATTAACGTTATCAAGAAGAAGATGAAGCTTAAGCTTTTCTTTTCCTTTTCTTTTTTTGTCCTTTCTTTATTTTAGTTTTCGCAAGTGCTTTATAGTCCCTCTCGTGCCATTTGCTTGAATTGGTTCACTTGTACAGTCCAAGCCTTTTTATCTAGACTGTTCATTTGGTCGCATTTCATGTGCTACCATACAAAACATCACACTCATCTGATAAACATTAACCATTTGATCAATCGCCCCTAATATGGACGGTCAAGATCATTTATACTGGATAAGCCACTTCAACAATTTGATCCCTGTATTTGTTATGACCCATCATGGGTATCACTTTTGTTAGGGAACCTTAGCCATCCCATCCATGGCTTGGAAATAGGATGGCTAGCTAGAGAAAACAAGCCTAAAAATCAAGGATGGATTGGATGATCCACTTAGTGTGATTTTTGCATGGTAGTTCATGAAATGAGTTCTAATCTTAATAGACAGCTAAAATCGATTGATTGGACTGTCCAGAGGGACCTATTAGAATATTTTGTACAACGTGGTTGGTTAAACAACTGATCTGGCTCTAAATCTCGTGGGCCTATGATACAGGTCCGAGACCAACCTATCTTCAGCACTGGGCTTTGAACGAAACAGAACCAGCAGCTCCCTTTACCACTCCCAGTCCTATCCGCTAATCTCAGGTAAGCCCACTCAAGCATTTTGCCAATATATAAAAGTTCCAATTGCAGCTAGTGTGGCACAAGGTTAAGTCATCCAAACCAATGGTTTGTTGAGTCCACCATGTTGGGTCCCTCCTCATGTAGAAGTGGAACCCACATGTATGGTCTTAAGTAGTATTTTATTGCAATATATATGTGAGGGGTATTTTAATCTTTTGGCCATGCTAAGTAAAGATATAGAAATGGCTTTTTTGCTTGGAGAGGTTTGTTACAATATTTGAGAGAGAGAGGAAAAAAAAAAAAAAAAAAAAAACTTCTTAGAAAATGAAGAACAACATCTTTTTACCACCACAATTTTCAAATCCAAGTTTGTGAGGGTACATCCACAAGGTCAGTTTCTCAATGTCTTCTCCTAAGCTGTGTTGGGAGTTTATACAATCTTTGATGAGAACTCAATTCTTATATTGTTACTTGTAATTTACCTTTGGGTGATGTATTTGGATATCAAGAGAGGTTGATCTCTTAATAATCGTACTTCCAATATTCTGTTATGATAGATTTGTGCCAAAGTAGGTTTCATGATTTTTCCTTTACATCGGAGGATTTTTCATGTAAAAAATGCATCTCATGCATTCTATACGTTTGATGATTTACTTACTCGCGCTGAAAATAATTATCATCTATTAAATCTTTTATAATTTATATTGTCAATCTCATTTATTTGCACATATAAGAAAAAGAAGTGTGATTTCCGAGCACACTATGGATGAAGTATCTCACCAAACTTGCGACCAAAATTATCATCGGCCCGATTAGAGCCCATTTAGGGAAGGGTGTATTTCTATAACAACCATCGACATTGACCATGCATTTTGAATAGCTCGTTTACATTGATGGTAGGTTGTTATGTTTCCACTAAACTCTGCAAGGGATATACACACTTTGGGACATGAAAGGGCGAAAAGGAAAATGCATAAGAATAAACGGATGTTACTGTGAGTCTGTGACTGCCAAAGCAATCAAAGGAAGTAATCCTGCTTTAGTATACATTGACGGCTTAGGTAGACTTTCTAAGAAGTGGCACCACGTGTGCCTATTTAGTTAATTCCAAACCAAACCACTAAGGCTGATGAATGGAGTTTGGAGAAGTTGGCGAGTCTGGTGAAAGCCGTGCGAAAAAAACAACCCATGTTGGAGTAGATGCTTTTATTTTAAAGGTCAGGTGCTTGTAGAATTTTTGGGAGCTAGAGATATATTCCTTTAATTGAAGAAAGGACAAAAGTAGGATTTGACCAGCAGAAAAGGGTGATTGCATGATGTAGGGCGTGGCACGGATACATTCCTAGCATGGTTGGATCAGAAGAAGATGGTGGACCGTAAATTGATCATAACTTTTGATCCGAGTATTATTACGGGACGACGCACACACCTATCAGTTTTTACTAAAACGGGCCATCTGAGGTGAACCAACACACAATGTGGGTTGCATCTATCTGTTTCGCCAAAAAATGCACACTTTCAAATCAAAAACGAAAATTTAAGAAAAATTACTATTTTTAGTAATTCCAATATTTTATTTTATTTTTATTATTTTTAGAGTTTTAGATTTTTCTTCATTTTTAGGAATAACTTGTAATCATGATAGGACTTCTAGGAAAAGTTTATTTGAATTTTTTTTTTTTAGAAATTAGGCTTTAGTTTTATTAGAATTAGGATTTTTACTAGAGTTAGAATTTTGCTATTTTTGGTAATTACGAATTTTAGTTTTTTTTTTATATTAATGGTGTAACAGGGACACATACGGATCTGACAATCATCAAGCAATTTATTTCAAATTTTTAGAATTACTTATAGTTTCTATCTTTCATCGTGGATTCAAGGCATATCTGTGAGGAGTCAAGAGAAGCTTGGTGGATTCCTAGTTATCCCCCTGAGGAGGACGGTGCTCGACCTCAATACGTTCTTCTCTACATCAGTTTGATATCAGAGCGAGGCTTTTTCCTTGAATCGATGGCTTCTAATGACGGGTCGGGTAACAGTCCCATGGACGGTGCTCTAGACAATTTACTTTTAACGACGATAGCTTTCGAAGCAATATAGCGAGCGAATTGGCAAGTCATGCAAGGGCTGTAGGCTGCCATCGACCACATGACGGAGGCCCTAGGGAAACTCCATATTCATGGTGGTGATCCGCCAACAACAGGTGTTGGAACTCATGATCGCACTGATTGTAAGACGGTGCCAATAGTGAACCACAGAATCACTAAAGCGAATGTGAGATCCAGCGACATGATTCCACAACATCTCGGACGAGGCATTGATCAAGATAGATCGAAATAATCGAGAATTCAAGATAAAAGTCGATCTTTCCAGTTTCAATGGCCAACTCCACTTCAATGACTTCCTTGATTGGTTGCTTGAAGTCGAACGTTTCTTCAACTATATGGACATCGTGGAAGAGAAGAAAGTTAAACTTATAGCTTGCAAGTTGAAGGGCGAAGTTTCAACTTGGTGGAAACAACTTCAACTCGCACGGACAAGATAGATAAAAGTGTCAATTCGCACGGGTCGCGGATGAAGCAGTTATTATGCATGCGATTCCTCCCTCGAGATTACGATCATATATTATTCCAACAAAACCAAAAATCTTGGCAGGATAGCCGATTAATGAGGGGTTATGCAAAGAAATCTCATTATTTATCGGCAAGAGACGATCTCATCAAAACAGAGTCGCAAAAGGCCATAAGATTCATCAATGGCTGACATGTGGCCCCTATGGGAATGGATAACCAACCCAGAGCATCATTAAAAAGCTACGGCATTGTCTGTGGGGCCCACAATGGTATGCACATTCTATCGAACCCATTCATATAACATGCCTTGCTAGGATGGAGGGACACCAAAAATTGGCCATTGTTAAACTAATAAGAGTCATGCCATGTGATTTAGAGGTCTTAAACATGAATTTACACCATTTTCTATGGCGTGGTCCACATGAATTTTGAATCACTGTGATTTTTTGTTTTGGTTTGGGAATAGAGGAGTGACACCAACGTAGACCAAGAACCATGCTAGTTAGAAGTAGTGTGTTGATATAAGTTGAAAGCTCTAAAAGATTAGAAAAAGGCTCAAAAGGACATGAATGGAAGCAGTAAGAAAAACCACTACTCATGCCTCAGTGGTAGACTCACAAGAGTTTCAACTCCAAGCCATGGGTACAAGAAAGAAAAGACTTGATGACCTGTGGTCTAATTGAAGATCTGGTGTAACGTCTCGGAAAAATCCGTACAAAGACCCGAGTACCACCTCAAGCAGAAATCACTCAGGACCAAATCCTTTAGAAATTAGGCGAGAATTAACTAAGTGTTGAACTAGATTATCTGTGAAATTAGCACTAACCACTTTAAATACTATCTGTAAGACCCAAAACCAGTAGAATCGCTGACGCTACATTACCTGAAAACCTAGGATCAATCTCTAAACCCAGTTGCTCTCGGGAGCAGCTTGAAACTCCGTATCGGACCTGAACCGCTCGTTGAAAGTCTGATAACCACGAAACTATACGATTATGACTGCCTCGCTGGACTTGATAACCATCTCAGAAATCAAGTCCTAACAGTATCCAGAAACGCACAACTTGAGCTCGAAGCAAAGTGTGTGAGAAACGCGCAAACTTGAGCCCGGAGCGAAGTGTGTGAGAAACGTGTATATATTTAGAAAACGAACTCAGATTTAAGTGATTTGGGCCGTTCACTTGCGGGCCAAATTTAAGAATTCAGACCGTCAGAATCTGACCCAATTACACCCTTAGATCAGGAAAAATTTCCAACACATGTCAGTGTGCTTGTGGCCCTGATCGAGTATCGATGACCGTTGAACTGAAAATGGTCTGACACGGTCGATCCACAAATCCGATCGGACCGAAAACTTAACTTGACCTAGATCTAATGTCAGGGAACTTACTCCGGACCAAACGCAAAAAAAGGGCCTCTAGATGCGCTCCGTTGGACCGAAACAGCCAACTTTTAGCTATAACCTAAGTATACCATGGCCCTGGGGCCATTCCCATCAGTTTTGGGCCTATATGTGGGTCTTAAACCCTCTCTCTCCCTTGCCATACGAATTTTAAACCCTAGGAGAGAAGAGAGAGAAAAGAGAAGAAGAAAGTGAGGAGAAGAGAGAGTGAGTGAGGGTTTGTTCCTGGGATTCAATCCCATCACTCCACGAGCTGAATCAGCCTTTCTGAATCGCTATCCCAGCGATTTCGACTCCGTTCTTGGGTAAGAAATCCTAACCCTAACCTGTTTTAGGGATTCAAATCGAGCAATGATGAAATAGCTAACCTATTTCATACTATAGGTTGTCATTGTGCCGTTGATAAAGACTTAGTGTATAAACTGAGTTCGTTACTAGTTTACCGGCAAAAGGTGCGGACTATAAACGTTTAGGTTATAGTTTTCAAGGCTTTCAATGTCAGCAATGATTTATGTCTGACTTGATTGCTATCACATATGCTTAGATACGATATTTTCCGTATATTACACATATATGTAAACTACGTTGATTTTAATGCATTCTATGTGTTTGTTGAAATGATTGTATGAAAATGAAATTATGATTTGTGCTTGTTATGATTGATGTTTGAGAATACCTGATTGTTGTACGTGTGGCAACTCTCCTGTGAAAGGATTTGCTATAATATGTGGTTTAACTGATTTATTACATGTATGTGATGTGTGTAGTTTTAAGCGTTTGACAAAATGCCTGAATGAGAAAATGCTTGTTGAAATGTATTTAATGAGGGTGTTGAGATAGGATTCTCAATTCCCTTATCTATAGTTACAGTTTCCTTTACGTAACTTATCTTACTCCTATGGATTTATGGATAAATTGCTTGTGTGTGATAACATGTGTACTACTTGTTTGTTGAAATGCTCAAATGAGATTCATGCTTAGATTGGTTGTCACATGTTGTCTTTGATCATCACATGTGAATGCTATTGTTTGGAGTGTGATTTGGGGCTACGATGTAGTCCAGGCAATCGGTAACGGTTTACGATCGGTGGCCGAACTGTTTTAGCCACGACGGATACGTTCGATGAGTCCGAGTCGTACGGAGATTAACGACAGTGGTTAGGCCACAAGGAGTGCGTATGCGCTCCACGTCGATTAATTCAACGCACGCTCATACCAGTCGAGTTTGTTAAGTAACCCGATTGGCCCGATGAATGTTCACCATGTATGGACGCTACTGCTTAAATCTAAGGTACCAAACTCACCAATGAAAAGCCCGTTTAACCTTGGTACCTTGATCCGCTAAGACTTATGAGCCGGGCATGGTGGTATGGGACACCGTGGTCGAGCTGTTGGCCTACACTGGGGCGACGAGCTTCCCTGTAGTGACCAGTGAACAACCCAAACTCGTGAGCCAAATACGGTGGTATGAGACACTGTATTCGAGTTGTCAACCTACGATCAGGCGATGAGCCCGTACTGACCTCGAGTATACACTAGGACTACGCTAAGGAGACGAGCCTTTCCGTAGTTGCTTCGCTTATAAGCTAGGCCTGCGCTGATAGTGACGAGCCTCCCCGTAACGACCTAGAACTTGCTTATCGTATGTGATTAACTAGGATTGACGATCCTAGATGGATCATTGTTTGGAAAATGATATAAGGGAGGTACCTTAGATTCCCAATCCTACTGTATGAATATGCCTAATTAAGAATTTGGCTAATAACGTGCATGTACCGCATTGCATTTGCCTTTGGCGTTGGTGTTGAGCACAGTGAGAGTGTTGCATGCCGCGATCGTGAGATGATGTGGTAGAGGGAGTGCAGGCGAGGGCATACATCATTATCTCATATCATCCTTACATTAACAAGAGTATTTAGGACATGAGTGTTGTACTGCTTTATCATTACTGTTTGATTGAATTGATAATATGTTAACCTTTACTTTATAGCTCCACTGAGACGGTGCTTTAAACACCAACCAGACCCTGTTGTAGTTGCAGATGATGACGATGCTTACGTAGCGGAGCCGGACTTTTATGATGATGATGAGGAGTTCTCCTATATGCAGCTATCAGGCGGGTCTATGTAGGCCATATTCTGATCGACGGGGATTACTGGGATGATGACTAGATGACATTACACATTTTGTATATTTTGAAAACTTTACATGTAATTAATTGACCTGATAACATGATCATACTCAGGATACTTACAATCACTTATATGCTTTATATACTTATTAAAGTCTTCCGCTTGCGTAATTCAATTGTCTCTGGAGTATGATATGTTGTTTTGGTATGATCTCACTCATGTTTAATGCACTAATATGGACAACATTTAATCATCATTATCTATGTTGCATAAGTGATGTGTTGGAACTCAGGAGTTAGGCTCCTGCTCGACCCCCAATTTTTAGGGCGTTACATCTGGTCTTTGATCAAGTGAAACATTGGACAGGATTTAGGTAACTATACTTGGGATGAGGCTTAGATGAGGATAACGGTGATGATGATTTTTTGAGCTCTGGGGAGGACATGAGGCACCAGATGGATAAGTGGATCTAAAACAAGTTACCCCCATGTGGTATCATGTTAGTGTAAGTCAAACATCATATATGGAACCTACTCCCCTCTCTGTTTTTTATCAGAATTTTTTATGATTTTAATAATGAGAAAAAAATAACTAAGAAGAGTCTTGCTAACCCTCGGACCTTTGCTACAATGCATCTATATATGTTGTTACATGGTATCTAGGGCATTAAAATGTTTTTTTGTTTTTTAAAATTTTAAATGAACCATACCATTCATATGATGGACCTTATCATGAATGGGATGCCCCCAAAAATTAGAACCATTTAACCATCATATGGATCACCACATCAACTTCGACTTTAAAGGTGTTTTCTATTTTATATGATGATTGGAAGAGGCTTGGTTTTTAGGATATCATATCATTATGGTGTGGCTAACATGATGAGTGTACTTGATGGCATACAAGTTATATGGGCGCATGGTTATATGTGATGTTCAAATTGTCGACGATAATATCGATCATATCACAATATTATCGTTATTGCAACATGGGCAATATCGAGACCACAATTTTCCATTTCCTTTTTAGTTATTGACATTTCTTAGCGAAATATTGTGTGTTATCGATATTTCAAAATATCGATAAATATTTGGATGGAAGGTTGGATGGATTAGTGGATGAATAAAATGAGTTGGAAGGGATAATTGGATTGTTTTTTTATCGTAGCATATGCTTTTGGGCCCCTATTAAATGGAAACGTATTATGTATGCATTCTTTTTGTAATTTTTTTATTCATAAATATACAAATATGTGTATTTTAACATCTCCTGAATTTTTAATGAAAAATCCACCATTTCCGCCATGTTCCACGCATTTTTGGTTATCGACAATATCATCCGCGATATCGATATTGTTTTTGTACCACCGACCAACAAAACTTATGGCGATACCAATACTTCGAACTATGAATAATCCTCATTCTAAAGGATTATGTACGGTGTTCAATCTACCCTCTCTCCATGAGTTCATGCATCCACTCCATGATAGATGATAGATGACTTAAAAGATGTAATCGCCTGTATCCACCACTAACCATAACCATTTCCCCCCTTCACTCATTATAACCATTAATCTCTCTTAACACGGTTACTTTTCCACTATACTTCTCTCTTTCTTGTTTATTTTGTGCTCTCTGTACTTTTCATTCATTTTATTGATGGTGATTTTCTTTTGTAAGAGATGAACACTATAAATTGGACAATTTAAATCTACTCACTGCAATCATGTATATGCCTTTCTCTACCTTGTCCGACCGTAATTTTTCTATATGATCATTGGCATAGTTGGGCCATGTGGATGTGCGAAGGTGGTTTGGAAAGTCTATTAGATAGGCCACCCAAATCAGGTTGTACATGATTTAGGCAATCATCAAAGAAGCCCTGGCCCAAGAAATCAAGTAGGTCTTGTAACGATCCTAATTTGTATGACTCACTTGAGAACTTGACTAGAACAAATTAATAATTTGATTTTCCTTCATTAACAAAAACTAAGCACTTAGCCTAGTTAGTAGAAGCACTCTCAGTAAAAGGATAGGTCAATGGATTAATTCTCCACCCTACATGAATTTTATTTTTACCAAAATCTACAAAACCCTAGTGGAATTTTCTATAATCAGGGCTCTCACTCTATTTAAATGCGAGGTCTGCAAAAAATTCCTATAGAAAACCCTAAACCCAAAAATAACAGCCTAGAGTTGTACACGAGTCGAATCGAGTCGAGTTTGACCCAAGTTTGGTTTGGCTTGTTTATGTGACACCCCCTATTCGAGCTTTACATGAACCGAGTTTCGAGCCTATCCCTACTGTTTGAACTTGGTTTAGTCTAGATTATATGAGCTTGAGATTGGTTTGGTTTGGTTGAAATATCCGAGCCGAGTTGAGCCAAGTTCGAACAATGGTCAATTTTTATTTTTTTTTGGTTAAATAAAAAATATATATAATATGATTTTATTTTTTAATACAAAGATAACACTACAAAATGAGCTAAAAAATGGATGGTCGGCATGGATATGCATCACATACATTGAGGTGGGCCCCACCACAGGAAAATGGTATTGATCCGAAACTTCTGTCCCCCAACAAGTTTGGATCCTATGTTGTGGTCTACCAAAGGTTTGGATCTTCTTTATTTTTGGTCTCATATCGTAAAATGAGCTGAGATTTTTGATAGACGGTTAGATAAAACACATATATCATGGTGGGCCCCACAGAGCTTTGACATCAGCTACGTGGTGGGTGTTGAGGTCTCTAGCCAATTCGAATCCCGCTTTAGTGTACTAAGTAAACTTTGTTGGCCCACCATCATGTATATGTATTATCCATGCCGTCCATCCATTTTTACATATCATTTTAGGACATAATCCAAAATTGAATCATATCCAAAGCTCAAGTGGACCAAACCACAGGAAACAATGTGCATTCATGTATGTGTATTATGTATTATCCATGCCGTCCATCCCTTTTACATATCATTTTAGGAAATGATCCCAAATTTGAATCATATCCAAAGCTCAAGTGGATCACACCACAGGAAACAATGTGCATACAATCTACGAGCCAAATCAAGTCGAATCAAACCGAGCTTTAAGCCGAGCCGGTACTACCCTGTTTGAGCTTGGTTTGTTTTTTAAACAAGCTTGACTCGGAAACTTAGTTTGGTTTGAACTTCTATTTGAACCAATTCAAGCTGAGCTTTTTAAAACCAATTCGAGCCAAGCTTTCGAGTAGCTTAGTTTGTGTCAGCTCTAGCCGTAGCAGAGAAAAAAGCTCCGCAAAAGAAGAGCCTTCGCTAGTAAGTTTTAATATTCATTTATTATTATTTTTTCGTAAATCTCTAATAAAAACACTAGATTCGACCAATGGACATGGTGGGTTTACCATACGTCCATTGTTTTGACATAAGAGAGTAGTTTTGATCAATAGAAGACTATTTTGAACAAGTTTTTGTAAGAATGATTATCAACTATGAGAAATCTAGTTGTTCTAATCTAAGAAAATCCAAACTTACCGATCTTTTGGTCAAATCATAGTAGAACATCAAATCCTAGATTGATTTGATAAATAAATTTCCCACATTTATGTGCGAAGTTGTATAATTTATAATAGCATTTATGGAAAACAATTTTCAACTATCAATTGTAAATGCCAAACAGGGATTGATTGATTGTTTGTGGCGAGGGTTTGGAGCTCTTCTTTGAGTGTTGTTTTTATAGACTTTAGAGAGGCAGTAATTGCACATAAGTCACGTGATTTCCGTGTGAATTTTTTTATTTTTATAATGCCGCAGCCGTATTCTATTAGGATTTGGAATTTTTTGTTGTGTAATGTCACCGTATGTGCTATGCTTTTATTTTTGAATGGCCTTCCGAAATTTGCTCCTAATTCACTGTTGTTTATGTGAGAGTCTCAGACGTCCCTTTGAGAAAGTTTTTCTCTGGTTAGATCTGGGACGGCCATGCATGTATATGTTGGATGATGAAAAACTGTTTTTAACACCTCAGGAATCACATGCGTGTCGCATACGCCAATCACGTGCCCTACCAATGATGACTATCTTTTCGAATGTAGACGTAGGTACAATTCTGAGTGTGATCTCTTTTAGCAGGCCACATGTTGTTGGGAGATTAGGTACGATTACCTTTCATTTCCATATGAATCATATGGGTATACCAACACATAACTGCTTTTCTTTGGCCAACACGAACTGCTGGCGCAATTTGTCAGTGGATATATGGTCCATTTGATTTAAATAAAATAAAAAATAAAAAACAAAAAAAACATGGCCATGCTCCCGACCATTCCACGGTGGATTTTAGAAGTCTTATTATTTATTTTTTTCCTTTCTTTTTTTGAAATCCTAACAATCCCATTGATGGCTCCAAAAGAGGATGGCTACTAAGAAAAGTGGTACATATCAAAGATACACTGGATCATTGGATTAATGTGATTTCTTCACAGTAGGTTATGGAATATGTTCTGGACTGAGAGTTAAGATCGATTGATTGGAGTGTCTAAAGTGACAGATGCAAGTAAGAGGACTATAACGGAGAGAACCGGTGCATTTCTGTATAAGAAAGTGATAGAGACGCACCAATACAATATCCCTTTGACCAGGGGCAATGGTTGGTTGTACGCCACGTAACCGTAGTTTACCTCGTGTGACCAATTTTTTCTCATGAGGAATTAAACTAACCATAATCCACACATTCGTTTTCAACTCTGACAAGTGGGGCCATGTTTGGTAATCAAGACGATGTGTCCGTTGAATCCCACCACGGATAGAGTATGACCTAGAAAGCCCTTAATGGTGCACTTTTAGCCTTTCAATTTGTGGCCTCCGGATAGATAGATGGTTAAAAGGAGAAACACAATGGTGTGAGAATATATATATATATATATATATATATATATATTATAATATATTATATAATATATTATATATATAAAATGGATGTTGGGGTCGAATGATGACGCGTGGTCCATGAGAATGGTGGAGTGGATTAACGAAGGATGGTCCCCATTTGCATAATTGAAAGGGCATGTGTGTACTGTAGAAAGATGGGCGCGATTGACGGTGGTATTTGTTTTTTCCTCGATCCACGAGGAAGGGAAGGCGGGGAGAGCGAGGCGTCTTGGATCAGGGGCCAAGTGACCTTGGATCACGTGATGTGCTGAAATTCTGAGGAATGAAGAAATGAATCCCCCGATACCCGTTTCAAGTACGTACGCGGATTGCGTGGTGACGCCCCAACACTACGCAGCTGGGTGGTGCCATGGCGCGGTGGGGGTTGATTGGCCGGTTGCTGCTATCAAAGATTGCCCCATGTTTTCGTTGGGTCGAGTGTGTACTCGATCCGGCCGCTTCTCACAGCAGTCCGATGTCCCAATCAAATCTTGTAGTCAGCACCAGTGCTTTTAGATAACAAGTTACTTCAAATAAGTTATTTATATCTTAATTAGTTTATCTTAATTTCTACTTAATTATTAAATTAGTATGCTCGGTAAATATATTTTAAAAATACCTTGTCTAAAAAATATGTTTAGTTAAGAAACGATTAATCCGAAAATGCCGTGACAGTAAGGCCCACTTTAATGTATATTTACTCTATCCATTCATTTTGTCATCTCATTTTAAAGTATTGGCCCTAAAATGAGCCAAATCCAAATCTTATGTGGACCGCACCATAGGAAACAATAGAGTTGTACACAAGCCGAGTCAAATCCAGTTTGACCCAATTAAGTTTGGTTTAACTTATTTATGTGCTTCTTGTCCGAGTTTACACCAGCCGAGTTTCAAATCTGTCTCTACTTTTTGAGCTTGGTTTGGTTCAAATTATATGAGCTTGAGCTTCGTTTGGCTCAAATATCCAAGCCAAGCCAAGTTCAAATCCCGCTTTAGCTTACTAAGTAAACTTTGTGGGCCCACCGTCATATATATGTATTATCCACGTTGTCTATCCATTTTAACATATTATTTTAGGACATTATCTAAAATTGAATCATATCCAAAGCTCAAGTAGACCAAACTACAGGAAATAGTGTGCATTCATGTATATGTATTTTGTATTATCCATGCCATCATGTATATGTATTATCCGCACCATCCATTTGTTCGTACATATCATTTTCAGACATGATTCCAAAATTGAATCATATCCAAAACTCAAGAGGATCACACCATAAGAAACATTGTGCATACAATCTACGAACCGAATCAAACCGAGTTGAATCGAGCTGAGCTGAGCCGATACTGCCCTAGTCTGAGCTTGGTTTGTTCTTTTAAACGAGCTTGACTGTGAGGCTTGGTTTGGTTTGAACTTATATTCGAACCAATCCAATCCCATCTTTTTCAAACCAATCCGAGTCGAGCTTTCGAGCTGGTTTGGTTTGTGTCTAGCTCTAGGAAATAGTGATCATTGAACGCTCATAAATAAAAATTTCCTAGGTCCACCGTAATTTTATTTGCCATCCAACCTGTTGATAGGTCACATAAATTGAGATGAAGGATTACCCATATCATATTATAAGTATATTTGATCCCAATCATGAGCAACATAGTATATGTCCTTTTGTCACTCATATGTGTGTGGTAGGCACTTTTTGGACGAAAAGACCATCGCAAAAATTCTACACTGTGGCTTTTATTGGCCCACTATGATCAAGGGCACCAATGGATTTTGTAAAACGCGTGAGAGATATTAGAAATTGGGAGGAATATTCTATCGAAATATGATGTCACTGAATCTCATCTTAATCATCGAAGCATTTGATTGTTGGAGCATTGATTTCATGGGACCATTTCTCCAATTATTAGAAAATATATATAATCTCCTTGCCATCGACTATATTTCTAAATGGGTTGAGGTAATTCTGTGTTGGAATAATGATTATTGAACGGTCATTAAGTTTCTGAAAGAAAATATCTTATCTGGGTTCTAAATGCCTTAGGCCATTATTAGTGATAGAGGATCTTACTTTTGCAATATGCCATTTGAAACATTAATAAAGAAATATAGTATTAAGCATAAAGTGATTACCCCCTATCACCTATAGATGAGAAGCCAAGCTAAAATATCAAATAAGGAAATTAAACAAATCTTGGAGAAAATAATTAACCCAGATCACAAGGATTGGTCACTTTGACTAACCGATGTGATGTGGGCTTACCGTACGGCCTATAAACCCCTATTGGTATGTCACCCTATAGACTTGTATATAGGAAGACTTGTCACTTGCTTGTGGAGTTGGAACATAAGGCGAATTGGGCTATAAAGACTTTCAATTTCAATATCGACAAAGTTAGCTCGCTGCGTAAATTGAATGAACTTAATGAAATTCGGAATGAGGCTTACGAGAATTCATGGATATACAAAGACATGATGAAAGTGTTTTATGATAAGAACATCATTCGAAAAAAGTTTGAACAACAATAGAAAGTCCTTTTATATAATTTGAGAAATCATATTTTTCTGAAAAAATTGAGATCTCGTTGGACCGACCCCTTTGTAGTCAAAATGATTATCCTCATGGGATTGTCGAGATAGAGAATCCGAAAAATGACAACATTTTTAAAGTGCACAGTCATCGCCTTAAGCCATTTGCTTAGAACTTTGATTTAGATGACACGTCCATTCCTTTGAAAGATCATGTCTACCAAGATTGACCTTCCTCCCTATTTACTGCTTTCCTAGGTTAAGTTAGAGTAGTTTAGTTTTTCTTTTGTTAGTTTGTTTTTGTTTTGGTTACCTGAAAAAAGTCCCTTTAGTTGATGGAGATTTCATGCAATTCATTTGATCCTTCTCAGGTACTCTCTCTCTCTCTCTCCTCTCTTTATTTTCGTTGTCTCATGTTATGATGTATTGCATATCTTTTTATATTGAGGACAATGTAGATCTTAGGTTGGGGGTGAGATTCGGTGGAATTATCTTTATCTTTGTAATTTTTGAGAAATTAAAAAAAAAACCTTTTTAAATACTTTTTTTTTGTGTACCTGAGTGTATTTAAGTATGGTATAATAAGATACAAAGTAATTTTGAAAGTCTAGATTCTAGTTGATTAGTAGATTTTTGAACAAGTTCTTTTGGTAAAGTAATTAATAGGAAGATTTAAAGATCGATTGAGTCTAGTTCACAATTTACATATGACTCATAGTCCTTAAGGCCAACTTGAACTCCTAGTGTTTAGCTTGATTAGTAGTCAAAAGTATTAGGAACCAAGCCTAGAAATCCATGTCTACTCTGATATAAAAAAGAAGAAAAGGGCCAACTAAAAAAAAAAATTTTAATAGTATAATTGAAAAGGGCTACCTATTGCATGTGTTTAATTGAAGAAAGAAAAGAAGAAATGAGAAAAGTGATAGTGTGAAAGCCATCAATGAAAAATTAAAAGCTGGAAAAACAACTGGTAAAGGAGATGTGTTCGGAATCAGTGACTTGTGTTTATCTGACGACTTCTAGGTAATCGTCATAGTTAACCTTATGGTGGGAAGATTGAGTTTTAGGGATGATGAGTTGGAATTTACTGAGAACCCTAGAAACTTGATGTTTGAATGCATTTTATTAGTTAATTGATGAATGAGAACTTAGTTTAATTATTTACTAATCATACTAGGTTTTAGACTAACAATCTCTTATCCTTGTGTCTCTGAATTATATCTACATATTTAGATTATACAAAATATTGTTCTTTTAAAAGACATTTGAAGTTTGGGATTTGAATTCAATTTTTACTTGTTTTGCTCAGGACTAGTAAAATGTTGGTTGGGGGTGTGTTGTATGTGAAATATTGCATATTTCTCCCTAATTGTGCATTATTTTTATAAGCATAGGTGTGCTAAATTGATCTAATTACGTGTGTTTTACTATGCAAAGTGATTTTGAGAGCTAAGATGAAAATGATGATTAAAGTAATGATTTAAAGTTCAAGGGATGATCATGAGGAGTTGTATCTATGGAGGATAATATTGAATAATTCAAGTACCAAAGATCCAAGAAAACCAAAAATAAAAGATAAAGAAAAGTATAAAAAATCACACAGTCGAATAACAGACTGTTCGGTCCCACCTAAGGTAGGTTCAGTATGACCAAATGTGTTAAAAACAATCTAGCAATAAATATGATTTTCAGACTTAATTCTACTCGATTCTTAGGTGTGACCGAAGTGATGTTTGGCGTGCCCGAAGGATGGTTTGGTGCAACCTGAAGGAGACAGAGAGTTTGGATATGTTTTGGAAAAATTCGACTACAACCAAAAGACCCATCAACCAAAATGATGTTCGATGCCATCGAAAGTTCTCATCGGTGTGATTGAAGCAGAACAAAAGTGTGAAAATTTAAGATGGTGTGAAGTCGGTGCGGAATTTTCCTATTTAAATGGATGATTTAGGCTATTCTAGATATGAACTAGGGTTTGAGAGAGATCAAGAGGTTGTGGAGATAATACGAAATCCTTCTTCTTCTCCAATCTTTCGGTTCTAAATTCATTTTATATTTTTGTTTGAGTTTAGTTCAACTATGACTATGATGGGCTAAATCTCTTAGTTAGGGATAAAAGGTAAAGTTTATAGTTACTTTTAATGTTTGATTTAAGTTTATTGGTTTGAATGATGAATAATTCATTAATTTTAGTTTGAATAAAGCTTTAGTTTTATTTTACTTTGATTCATTATTGACCTTTGGCATTTTAGATGCTTAGGAAGGCTAAGATTATTTACTTATATCTTTTGCAAGTGATTGATTTATAAAATTCATAGATTTATCGTAGATTACGGGCACGATAAATACTTTGAATTCATTGTGATCAGTAACTTGGTACTTCAAGTGGGAACTGAATCAATTGAAGTTCATATTTATATTGAGTTATGAATTTTGAATTAACCGCTCTACCATCTGACTGGATAGGATAGGACTTTGATTCCAGTTGTGTTATTTAATTAAATCAAGTGAATTAGGCATTGCGGAAAGCTACAAGTGGATCTTTGGCGCTCTAGAGTTTTGTTTTATTACTTTTATCTATACATTATTTTAATTACTATCATTGCTTCTTTAAATTTAAGTTTCATAGTTAATTATAGTTTTAATTATAGTTTAAAGTGTTTTGAAAATGCAAAAATATAAGTCCATGAGGATTCAATCTCGGTCTCACCGAGTTAAAACTACATTGTAGCCCTGCACTTGGGGTTGTCAACCCTTGGATTCAATCACTGCCAACATCCTTTTAAAGGTGGAGATGTTAGCAAATCCCTACACAACCCTAAATCCAACACCCCTTTAAAGGTGGAGATGTTAGCAAATCCCCCACACAAATCTCAAGTCAAACTGGTTAGACCACAAGTTAGGGTTCACCTAATGGATAACTTCTTACTTGCTAAGTGCATAGGACATCAAACCCATTCAATAGATTGGTCCCACCATGAGGAACACTTCATGCAAAAATAAGCCACATCCACTAATCAGGTGGACCACACTTGTATTTTGCTATTTATCAATAATTATACACTATTTTCTGTGGTGCTTCTCACTCAATGATTGGATAAGGCTGATTTTTTTCACTAGGTGATCCTCATGGAGGGGCCAACCAATTAGAAAGATTGGATCTCATAAGCACTCAACAAGTTGGAAGTTATCCATAGGACAGACAATTGTTTTATATGGTATGGCACACTCGATGATCAAGTAAGATTGACTTTTACAAGAGATGTCATGTCGTACGTGACTAACTTATTGGAAGGGTTGGATTTTAAATTTTCTTATTATATTGATATTTATCATTTGGGTGAACTATAACTTATGGTCCAACCAGTTGGACTTGAAACCTCCTGTGTGTGTGTGCATGTTTCAAAATCTATTTTTATTACAAATTTCACAAAAGCTTGATAATGCTCAAATATGAAAGCATCGTATGTGCTTGCTAAATATTCCATGTGTTAATTTGTTGCTGACAAATGTCTTAAATCTATTAATTGTTGTTCGATGACATTGAACCAACTTCGATGTCATTGAAGCCAATTTGATGACATCGAAGCCGGTCGATGCCATCGAGTTTTTTTTTTTTTTTTTGGATTTTTAGCCCCGGTCGCTGGACTGTTTTTGTCATTTTTCGATGACATCGAAGGTTTACACAGATTCATTTGCAGAAACACAGATTCTGCGATTTTTGTTTCCTATTCCGGTTCTACTTGTTTTTAAAGCTATATAAAGGGTTGTATACGGAACTAAGAGGTATTTTAAGGAAATTCTAAGGCATTCTAGGTTTTCTAAAAGGGTTCTAGGGATTCAAGGGGTAGAGAAAAGGAGAGGTTTGAGGATTGCTCAAGCCGAGTAAGTCTTCTATCTTTGTAATCTGTGTTTTTCATAGTGGAATTTTTGTCGCTTTGTGCTGTGGTTTTTTTCCGCAAGGGTTTTCCATGTTAAATTTTTGTGTTCTCTTGTGTTTGCTTGGTGCTCTTGGATTGCTATCCTAGATCCATATCTGTGTGATTCCGTATCACAAATACCAACAAGTGGTATCAGAGCTATTGTTGGGGTACATATCTGAATTTGCAGGATTAACAATAATGGAAAACACCAAGTTTGATATTGAGAAGTACTCAGAAAAAAATAATTTTGAGTTATGGAAGATTAAGATGATTAGTCTATTAACTAAGCAAGGCGAAGTTAAGGCTCTTGAGGAGCTGAAATCGACTATGAAAGATGAAGAATGGGAGACTCTTGATAGTAATGCTTTAGCCTCCATCCGTTTATGTCTCACGGATGAGGTTCTCTATAATGTTTTGAGGGAGAAAACTACGGCTAAGTTATGGGCGAAGTTAGAGGATATTTATGCGAAAAAATCCTATGAAAATTGCCTACACTTGAAGCTATAGTGGTATAACTCTAAGATGGCAGAGGGTGGAATCCGGAGGCCCACATCAACAACTTTAATAAATTGGTTTGCAAATTGCTGGATATGGAGAAAGTGATCAAAGATAAGGAACAAACATATATGTTGCTGAATTCTCTTTTGGCATGGTATGAGTCATTCAAGGACGCGATGTGCATCACAAATAAAACCCTGTGTGTCGACACCATTATCTTAGCCCTTCAAAGGAAGGTCATGAGAAAGCTAAACGGTGACATAAAGACATCTTCCGATGCACTGTTTACGAGAGGTAGGAATTCTAAGCGAGGTACAGGATCTTCAAGACCTAGATCTAAATCCAAGCGTAAGAGAAAAAGACAACTATAGTGCTGGAACTGTGGGATGACTGGACACATGAAAAAGGATTGTACCAATCCTAAAGCGAAGAAAGAAAATTCAGCGGCTTCTTGTAAGGGGGCCAATGTTGTCACATCTTATGAAGAGACAGTGGTGGTGATGTACTTTCTGTGTCCATGATCAGACACTTGCACGACAGTCATAGAGATGAGTGGATCCTCGACACAGGAGCGTCATATTACATGACTCCTCATCGGAGTTGGTTCGCCAGTTACAAGGAATGTGATGGTGGACAGGTCTTTATGGGCAATGACAATGCCTGTAATATTGTGGCTATTGGTACTGTGAGCATTAAGATGTTTTATGGGATGAAGCTTATCTTAGCTGATGTCAGGCACGTTCTTGATATGAAGAAAAGTCTGATTTCTCTCGGTGCACTCGAGGCTATAGTGTGCAAGTTCACTGGTATTGACGGTGTCTTTAAGTTTTAAAAGGGGCACTCGTGGTTATGAGAGCGCAAAGGTAGGGAAACCTTTACAGGTTGATCGGGAGCACTTCAGCAGGTGGAGCGATTGCAGCTATTGCAGATTCCACGTCTCTACGTATGTGGCATGCTCGTTTGGGCCACATGAGCGAGTGGGGCATGAAGGTACTATCTGATCGTTGTTTGATTCCAGCTTTTAAGAATTCTGATTTAGATATATGCGAGCATTATATATATGGTAAACAATCTAGATTATCTCTTAAATTTGAAAAACATGTATGTAAGGGAGTGTTTGATTATGTGCACTCTGACATATGGGGGTCATTGCCAGAAGTTTCCATTGGGGGGTCGTTATGGTTTGTTTCATTCATTGACAACTATTCCCGAAAAGTTTGGGTTTACTTTATGAAACGTAAATTCGAAGTTTTTACCATATTTAAATAATGAAAGGCAATGGTGGAAAAACGGTCAGGGTAAAAAATAAAGGTTTTAAGGACTGACAATGGTGGAGAATTCACTTCCACTGATTTTAATGAATATTGCAAGGATGAAGGAATCATTAGGCATAACACAGTGCGCCACACGCCCGAATAAAATGGTGTAGTTAAGCGAATGAATCGGACTCTCTTGGAGAGGGCCCAATGCATGTTAAGTAATGCAGCGTTGGGCAAGGACCTATAGACAGAGGCCATCAACACTGTCTGCTATTTGGTGAACTGGTCTCCTTCTACGATAATTGAATGTAAGATCCCAGAGGAAGTATGGAGTGGTCATAAGATTGACTACTCTGATTTGTGCATATTTAGTTGTGAAGCTTACTTTAATGTACCGTCAGGTAAGAGAGATAAGCTAGACCATAGAGCCAAAAAGTACATTTTTGTTGGCTATGGTACAAAAACTTGTTCACTCCCCAAGTATAGGGTTGTGATGTAGTAATAATCTCGGTAAGACCGAGGTCGAATCCACAAGGATTGAAACCTGTACGTAATCTGAAACTAACTAGAACTAGAACTAGAATAAGATGAAATCTAAATCAGGTGAATTTGAGGAATAATAGTGAAATATTTATCTAAAATTTAAGAGAATTCAGAAGTGGGAAACTAGGGATTCAGAGGATCCACTTGTAGAGATCAGGGAGAACTACTCTTGATTCATGAAATCAACTGAACTGCCATTGATATAGTTTTCAAGAGATGAAGGGTATATGAATTAGAATGGATTCCATCACCACACCATGCCCAAGAGACGATGGTAAACAACAGAATTAAACTAATTATTAACCAATCAACATGCTATGAGAGTTAGGAAAGGATACCGTCATCCAACCATGCCAGGAGACGATGGTGAACAACAGGGCTTCCTGACATCATAGACATCAAAGGAAAAGAAATACTCAAAGTCACCGCAGATCTATTGTAATTTCAGTCACAACAAACCATTGAAAATTAAAAGTATTCCTTAATTAAACTAAAATCAACGTTAGTCAGTCTAAACAAAAGGTATAAGCAAAATCTCTCCGATCATGCTACAAGCTTCACCTCTTAGCCCTAGCTAAGAGTTTAGCCTGACCTAAGCATGATTAGGCTAATCTCTAAAAGAAGAAAAGAAGAAAAAAAAAAAAAAAAAAAAAAGAAAACAAAACCCAAACTCTGCCCAGTGCTTCACGTCCAAGTCCTACTCCTGCCTGGCCCAATGACGTTCTCTCTCACTCTCTTTTATAGATAGATTCTGAAGACGGTGGATGGTCAGTGGCAAGTAACTTCCGCACAGCGAAGCAGTGCGTAGCTTTTACGCTATTTTTGGAAACTTCCTCGCGCCGCAATCTGCAGACACAGCAAATGAACCGTCCATTTTGAAATCTGATCCAGACAGGCTTCGTGGGAGTGATTGGTCGTCACAGGGGAGTGATTTGGATGGCTGGGATTAATGGTCCAATCCTAGCTACGATTACGAAAAGAACCGGCCCTGAACTTCGGTCGTTCGCACATAGGGCCTGCGTCAATCACTTACGCTGATGTATTAGTGGCCCCCACAGACGATCTCTGCTAGAAAATCCACTCCGTTCATTGGGATCAGCACGGAAAAACGGTAGGACATGAGTGTTTTCTTTTTGTTTTTGGTGTGGCCCACTGAGAATGGTGTTCTACCGTCCGTTCCTGTGTTGCAGTGTTATCTCTTGTTTGCGCGTTCATGGCAAGAATATAGGACACCATTGGTATCAGTCAAAAATCCTCTCCTGATCATGTTGGTTGGTTCGGATCTCTCTTCTGGATGATGGTAGTGGCCCACTCATCATCACCGCAGCTTCCTATGCGAAGCAGAGCTTCTGTGGAAGTCCTGACAGTTTTTTTATTTGTGTGTTAGCTCACCTATTAGAGCCAGGTAAACAATCCACTCCGTCCATTGATTTTAGAACGAAAAACCATCTGGATAGGGTGTTTTTGGGAGTTTAATTTGGTGTGGTCCACACACTCTTTTACTCCACCGTCATTTTGTGTTTTTAACGGATCAAGACGTACCAACGCTTAAATGGCCAAACGGGCACCGTGGTTGTGGTCGTAACCTACTTCCCAGACATAGTGGACGGTTCGGATTTGTAAAATGTATGATGGGGTGAGCCCCACTATCAACAAACCGACGGACAGCGTCCTACGCTGTCCGTTTCTTTTTCTTTGAAAGAAGGTTCGGTCAACGACCGTTTGGACCAGTCCCTATAGTCTGGTGTGCAACTCGGGCGCACAAGCTCTCCATGTTCATTCAACGTATATGTGGGCTCCACCATGATGTATATATGAAATCCTGCTCCGTCCATCCATTCTGTCATATCATTTAAACCGTGGAGACCGAAGATGAAGCATATCCAGACAGCAGGTGGGCCCAGAATATGATTCTGAGGATGATCTATCCATTAGGCTACTTCCACAGCGATCCAAGAACTGAAATTTGATGTTGTACGGTCAATTTATGGTCCTGAGGCCATGTATGAAAGTTTCGAGCGCCGAACAGATGGTGGAAACCCTGTGATCTTGCATTTGGCTGACTTTCAGGCCACTTGAGCTTCAGTTTCTCGATTTTTTTCGGATCTCGGCTGTGTAAATCGTCGATCCCAATCCCAGGAGTCCGTCCCTCGCCTTGGTGAATTCGAGCGTTAAATCCTTACTTTTGGCACTCTTTTGAAGTTGAAGCTCCTAAATACACATTGTATCACAACCATGATTAAAGCAGGGCGTTACATAGTATCATGCTCGTAAACCCAGGTAATAAATGGGGTCTAATATGCAATATTTGACCCTCAGCAATGGTATTGGTGTGAAAGGTTTCAGGTTATTCGATAAGGTCACACGCAAGGTCATCACTAGCTGTGACGTCAATTTCGATGAAAGCTCTCTACTCTGCAAGAAAGATCAGGAGGAGCAAGAGGAACCTGAAAGGTTAATCGTAAACATCCAGATTAACACAGATGATACTCAGGCAGAAACAGATGCATGGACAGAGGTATAGGAGTAGGTGGAGCAGCCACCTGTGAGAAGAAATCCACCGCGTGATTGCAGGTTATTGGCAAGATAAAGGGACGACTCTAATATTGTATATGCCCTCATTACAGATGAGAGGGACCTGTCTACTATTTAGGAGGCTCTTACTGAGCCTGATGCGAAAAAGTGGAAGGCAGCTATGGATGATGAAATAGATTCGTTGCACAAAAATCACCAATGGGAGCTGGTGGAGCTTACAGTGGGCCGAAAAGTGATCGGATACAAGTGGTTATTCAAAAGAAAATGGGATAGATACAAAGCTAGATTGGTAGTGAATGATTATACTTAGAGAGAAGGAATCAACTTCACAAAGATATTCTCACAAGTGGTTAAGCAGGTGTCTATCAGATTCGTGTTGGCGTTATTTGCCCAATACGATCTCGAGCTAGAACAAATGAATGTCAAGACTGCATTCTTACACGGGGAGTTGGAAGAGCAGATCTACATGAAGCAACTAGAGGGCTACGAAATTAAAGTGACAGAGAAAAAAGTTTTCAGGTTAATGAGGTCGTTGTACGGCTTGAAACAGTCGCCTAGGCAGTTGTATAAAAAATTTGATTCTTTCATGTTAAGTCAGAAATTTACTTGGAATGAATACGATCACTGTGTCTATTACAAGACACTGAGTGATGGAAGATTCATCATCCTAATATTGTATCTTGATGATATGTTGATCGCCAGTCATTATATGTTTAAAATCATCGTACCGAAGACTCAGTTATCAGGGACATTCAAGATGAAAGATCTGAGGGCTGCAAAGAGAGTTCTCGGCATAGATATTCATAGAGATAGGAAGAGGAGCAAGCTGTGGTTATCACAGACATAATACCTTGAAAGGGTGTTGATCAAGTATGTGATGGACCAAGCAAGCCAGTGAGCGTTCCCCACGCGGCTCACTTTAAGCTTTCCTCATAACAATGTCCTAAATCAAATGAGAAAAAGCAGGTTATGTCTCATGTACCTTATTCGAATGTAGTTAACAGTTTAATGTATGTCATGGTCTGTATGAGTCTAAATATTTCAAAGGCAGTCGATGTTGTGAATAGATACATGTCAAACCCCAGCAAGCAACATTGGAAAGCGGTGAATGGCTACTTCGATACACTCGAGGTACAAAAGACTACATCTTAACTTTTGAGAAGACATGAGTAAAGTTGGTAGGGTATGTGGATTCAGACTACGTAGGCAGTGTAGATTCTAGGAAGTCAACTTCAAGATACTCGTTTGTACTAGTGGGTGGAGCAATTAGTTGGATATCGAAGCTTCAGTCCGTGGTGGCTCTTTCCACGATCGAAGCAGAATATATGATAGTGACGGAAGCGTTTAAAGAAGGTGTTTGGCTCAGATGCATGGTAAATCAGTTGAGACTTCAGCAGGAGGCCGTGCCGGTTAACTGTGATAGCGAGAGCGCTATCAATTAGGCTAAAAATTTTGTTTATCACTCACGTACAAAACACATTGATGTTCGTCACCATTTTATCTGATAGGTGCTTGAGGAAGGAGGCGTAACACTGGAAAAGATTCACACCAGCGTGAATCCAGTAGACATGCTCACTAAGGCCATTCCTACAGAGAAGTTCAAGTTCTGTGCAACTTTTCTGGGCTTGGCAATGGCATAAAAGGAGGATGGAGTAATGCATGAGAAGCGTTGATGAAGCTATGATATGAGGCAGAGATAAGAGAAGAGGAAAAGAAGCTACATATTTTAAGATTGAAGACATGGTGGAGATTGTTGCGACAGATGTCTTAAATATGTCAATTGCTGTTTGATGCCATCGAGTTTTTTTGAGATTTTTAGCCCCAATCGTTGGACCGTTTTTGTCATTTTCAATGACATCGAAGTTTATGCAGATTCGTTTGCGGAAACGCAGATTCTGCGATTTTTGTTTCCTATTCTGGTTCTCCTTGTTTCTAAAGCTATATAAAGGGTTGTATATGGAACTAGAGGTATTCTAAGGAAATTTTAAGACATTCAAGGGTTTCTAAAAGTTTCTAGGGTTTCGAGGGGTGGAGAAAAGCAGAGGTTTGATGATTGCTCAAGTCGGGTAAGTCCTTTATATTTGTAATCTGTGCTTTTCATAGTGGAATTGCTATCGCTTTGTACTGTGGTTTTTCCCGCAAGGGTTTTCCACGTTAAATCTCTGTGTTCTCTTGTGTTTGCTTGGTGCTCTTGGATTAATATCCTAATTCATATCTGTGTGATTCCGCAGCACAAATCCCAACATAATTTTCATAAAATTAGATGAACAGTTATGATTTCCTAATCCAAAATCATGAAATGCATACATATATGTAGTTTTATAAATTAGAAAGAAAACTACAGACTAGAAGAAAATCAACAACATACCTTAAGCCATGCCAAATCAATGATACATGGTGTCTCCTTCCTTACTTGTCCATAAAGATGAAGGGCTTTGATCATCACTCCAGGTATCTCACTGCATTGACACTCTTAGCTCACATTCTCCTCAATTCTCCCTCTCAAGTGTGTACTTAAAGATGGATAGCCTCACGTTTTTCAGTTTGGATGGAGAATCAAAGTCTCCCTTAATTATAGGATTTAGTTCCCATCTCCCATCTCATAAACTAAATTATTCTTGGACTCTTTTTACTTTATACATGCTAAAAATTTTATAAGTCATGAAATTTTTAATATTGACTTAAATAATGAATTTTGAGCTATAACCACAAGTTGAGCCATAAAATTAATGGTATTGATTATCATTACTAATAATTGAAATGATTTATGTAGAATTCCTGTAAAGCTGCTGCTAAGAGTGACCCATTTGATTAATGGTTGCAATTAGCTTCACTAATAATAATTGGCAACTTTTAAGGAAATTAAGGAAAGTTTCTCAGCCTAGCTGCTACTCACAAGTAATTTTTTGAGCAATAACCCATTCATGTGGTGGTTCATTGCATCAATTGTTCAGATAAATAGGTAACACCTTCCATGCAAGCGTGTTTATTTATTTATTTATTTTTCTTTTTTTCTGTTCAATATTTAGAAGCGGTATTCATCCAGGTAAGGTTCTTACCCATGAAGAGGGCACCGACTGATGAATTGACTGCGGAGCATATGCTGTCCCAAAAGCTAACTTTGATGATGGTTTGATATCCCATATGTAGGCTACAATTACATATGAAACTTCCCTTTAAACATTCACACAAGTGCACATAGTCCATAACCATAGATAGAAAATGCCTCAGGACAACACATACGATATTAGATGTATATGCTAAATATAGAAAGATGGCCATGTGATAGAATATGATTGATTGAATGGAACTGATTTGGATGCATACTAAGGCAATTGACTGACTAATCGCGATGCTTAAGCATCCCTAAAACCATTTTCATAATTACTAGAGCGCTCTCAAACCCCTATCATGTGCCCATACCTACTCCTGGTTCTTTATTGGGCCACCTACACTTTAACAAGGTTTTTTTTTTTTTTTACTAAATCAAAGCTTCTTTAAACTATCTAGAAATTTTCTAAAAAAAAACCTACTTTATGTTGTTGATGTCTTCAAATCTAAAAATCAACAGGCCTGTGGATGAGAGCTCGATGCCATTGAGTAGACTTCGATATCATCGAAGGTTGCTCAATGCATCGGAAAAATCTGAAAAATCCATGTTTTATCAGTGGAACATTTTTGTGTTTAGTTCGATGACATCGAAACTGTTCGATGCCATTGACGGTCTGTTGATGCCATCAAGGTGTCATCGAACGATCGCACAGAGTTACACAAAATTGTGTAAGTGCAGGATTTATTTCTTATTTCAATTGTGATTCTACATATATGGGTGTAATTGGGAATATGGGGTATCTTTGAGCTTTTTAATTCATTCCGAAGGGTTTTAAGGGCTTGTAAGGGATATTCGAAGCTTGTGTGAATTGGGTAATTTTTTGTAATTTCCTGTTTTCATAGTGCATTACTGTCACTTTGTGTCATGGTTTTGTCCCGCAAGGGTTTTTTCACATTAAAATAGGATTGTTTGAGTTTGAACATGATTGTGTGCGATTGGAGTACTTTGCTTGATTCATCTCTGTGTGCTTCTGCAGTCCCCCAACAAGTGCTATAGAGCAAACATTGGGACGCAGACTAAATTTGAAAGCATAATATCGATGGTTTCAAATCCTAAGTTTGATGTTGAGAAATAATTCTGGGAAAAATAACTTTGAACTATGAAAGGTAAGATGACCGATATCCTAGTTCAGCAAGGATTGGATGATGCACTCCTTGAGAAGCGGTTAAAATCTATGACATATGAAGAATGGAACAAGATGGATAAGAAAGCAAGAACCTCTATCCAATTGTGCTTAACAGATGAAGTCCTCTATAATGTCATGAGAGAGAAAACCGCAACAAGTACATGGAAAAAAATTAGAGGACATTTACGTGAAGAAATCTCTTGAGAATCGCCTGTATTTGAAGTTGCAGTTGTTCAATTTGAATATGACAAAGGGGTTGATGTTGAGGCCCACGTTAGTAACTTTAACAAGATTATTTGTAACTTAACAATTATTTGCAAAGCCAGATGTGGAAGAAATGATGAAAGATAAGGATCATGCATGCGTCCTATTAAATTCTCTTTCGACATTGTATGACTCATTCAAGGACCCGTTATGCATCGATAGATCAACCATTAGCATTGATATTGTTATCTCAGCCTTTCAAGGAAAGATGATGAGAAAGAAAAGTGGTGATGTGGGCACCTCTACTGATGCACTGGTTATGAGGGGACGAAATTTTAAGCAGGACAATGGATGTTCTCGATCGAGGTCCAAATCCAAGGGCAAGGGCAAAGGAAAGTTAAAGTGCTGGAATTGTGGGATGTCCGGGCACATGAAGAAGGATTGCACAAATCTTAAGATTAAGAAAGAGGACTCATGGTCTTTTTCTAGGGAGGCCAACATTGTAGAATCTGATGAAGGTACGAGTGATTATGATGTGTTGTCAGTGTTATGGTCAGACACTTATACGATGATCGTAGGAACGAGTGGATTTTGGATACTCAGGCATCATATCACATGACTCCCCATCGAAGTTGGTTCACCAGTTATAGAGAGTGTGATGGTGACTAGGTATTTATCAGCAATAATAATGCCTATAATATTATGGTTATTGGATTGGTACGCATCAAGATGTTTGATGGAATGGAGCATACCTTAACTGAGGTGAGACATGTTCCAAAAATGATAAAAAACATGATATCTCTTGGAGCACTCGAGGCGCTTGGGTGCAAATTCACCTGTTTTGATCGTATCCTTAAAGTTTCAAAGAGGGCACTCATAGTGATGAAGGCACAAAGGAATGAAAATCTTTATAGGTTGATAGAAAGCACTTCAGGTGGAGTTGCGGTGGCTGTAACGGATTCCACGTCTGCACGTGTGTGGCATGCACGCTTGGGCCACATGAGCGAGCGGGGCATGAAGGTACTTTCTGACCGTTGTTTAATTCCAGCTTTTAAAAGTTTTGATTGAAGTATATGCGAGCATTGTATATATAGTAAACATTTAAGATTATCTTTTAAATTTAGAAACACATGTATGTAAGGGTGTTCTTGATCATGTGCATTCTGATGTATGGGGGCCGTCGCTTGTGGTTTCTGGTGGAGGGTCGTCATGATTCATTAAGTTCATTGACGACTATTCCAATTAGGTATGGATTTATATTATGAAAAATAAATCCGATGTTTTCACCAATTTCAAGTAGCGGAAGGCGATGGTGGAAAAACAGACAGGGTGAAAAGTGAAAGTACTAAGGACAAATAACGGTGGATATTCACTTCCATAGAATTTAATAAGTATTGTAAAGATGAAGTGATCGAAAGGTACAACACGGTTCGCCGTACTCCAGAGCAAAACAATGTGGCTGAGTGGATGAATCAGACTCTCTTAGAGAGGGCCCAATGCATGATCAGTAATGCTGGGTTGGGCAAGGGCCTGTGGACTAAGGCCGTTAATACGACTTGTTACTTGGTGAATCAGTCTCCTTCTACGGCCATTGAATGTAAAATTCTAGAGGAAGTGTGGATTAGTCAATAGGTAGACTACTTACGACAACGTGTATTTGGTTGTAACACTTACTCTCATGTACCATCAATTGAGAGAGATAAGATGGATCAAAGATCCAAGAAATATATCTTTGTTGGCTAGGGTGGTGGTGTGAAGGGGTACAGGCTGTATGATCGAGTTACATGAAAAATCATCATTAACCGTGATGTCAAATTCGACAAAGAATCATTGCTCCGTAAGGATGAGCATGAGGAAATAAAAAATTTGGTGGTTACCGTTCAATTAGACAGAGATGAGATACATGCTAAGACAAAGACGTAGACAGAGGTACAATGACAGGTGGAGCAACCACATGTGAGAAGGAATCCACCGCGAGATCACACATTACCAGCAAGATATAGGAATGACTCAAATATCGCACATGCCCTTATTACAGATGAGGGGGATCTGTCTACTCTTCAAGAGGCTCTTGATGAGCCAGATGTTGAAAAGTGAAAAGTAAAGATGGATAATGAGATCGACTCCTTGTACAAGAATGAGGTGTGGGGGTTAGTGGAGCTTCTCGTTGGCTGTAAAGAGATCGGGTATAAGTGAATCTTTAAGAAGAAATAGGATAGGTATAAGGCAAGGTTGGTAGTGAAGAGATATGCTGAGAGAGAAGAAGTCGACTTCACTGAGATATTCACACTTGTGATGAAGCAAGTATCTATCATATTTGTGCTGACATTGGTTGCCCAATATGATCTCGAGCTGGAGCAGATGGATATGAAGACTGCCTTCCTACATAGGAAATTGAAAGAGCATATCTACATGAAGTAAGCAAATTTAAGGCTTTGAAATAAAAGGGCAGAAAACAAGGTTTGCAAATTGAAGAGGTCGTTGTACGACATGAAACAGTTACTTAGGTAGTGGTATAAAAAGTTTGATTATTTCATAGTGAGTCAGAGGTTCACTAAGAGTAAATTAATCATTGTGTCTATTACAAGACACTGAGTGATAGAAAGTTTATTATCATGGTGTTGTATGTTGATGACATGCTGATCACCAATCATAACATGTATGAGATCGATTTACTAAAAACTCAGTTATCAAGGACATTCGAGATGAAAGATTCGGGGCTGCAAGGAGGGTTCTTGGCATTGATATACATAAAAATAGGAAGAGGAGCAGACTTTAGTTATCTTAGGCGGAATACCTTGAAAAGGTATTGATTAAGTATGGGATAGACGAGGCAAAGCCAATTAGAGTTCCCCATGCAGCTCACTTCAAGCTTTCTTCGGAACAACGTCTTAAAATAAATGAAGAAAAGCATGATATGTCTCATGTGCCTTATTCGAATGCAGTTGTCGGCTTGATGTATGTCATGGTCTGTACGAGATCGGATATTTTACATGCAGTGGGTGTTGTTAGCAGATACATATCTAACCCTAGAAAGTAATGAAATTGTTTCTTCGATAAATTTGAGGTACATATCTTTTGAGAAATCAGGGGCCAAGTTAGTAGGTTATGTGGATTCTGATTACGCAGGCAGTATGGATACTAGAAGGTCGACTTTCGATTAGTCGTTTGTGCTAGCAGGTGGAGTAATTAGTTGAATGTCAAAACTTCAATCTGTGGTAGCTCTTTCTATGACTGAAACTGAGTATATGACAGTGACATAGGCATTAAAGGAAGGTGTTTGGTTGAGGGGGATGATAAATCAGTTAGGACTTTAGCAGGCGGCCGTACCAGTTAATTGTGACACTGAAAACGTGATCAATTTAGATAAAATTATGTTTATTACTAACGTACTAAACATATTGATATTCGTCACTATTTTATCCAATAGATGCTTGAAAAAGGAGGCGTGACTCTAAAGAAGATTCACACCAGCGTGAATCCAAAGGACATGCTCACTAAGTGGTTCCCATAAAGAAGTTCAAGTTCCGTGCAACTACTATTGGCTTGGTGAAGGCGTAAAAGGAAGACGGAGTGTGCATGAGAAGTAATGGTGGAGCTATGATGTAAGACGAAATTAGAGATGTGAAGAAAAAAAAATATGAAGAATGACAATTGAAGACATTGTGGATATTGTTGTTGATGTCTTCAGATATGAAAATCAACAGGTCTATTGATGATAACTTGATGCAATTGAGCAGACTTCGATGCAATCGAAGGCTGCTCGATGCCATCAGAAAAATTTGAAAAATCCATGTTTTATCGCTGGAACATTTTGGTGTTTAGTTTGATGACGTTGAAGATATTCGATGTCATCGATAGTCTATCGATGCCATCGAACGATCGCACAGAGTTGCATAAGTATGGATTTGTTTCTTATTTTGATTGTAATTCTCATTTAAACTATATATATGGATGCAATCGAGAATAGGGGTATCTCAGAGCTTTCTAATTTGTTCCAAAGGGTTTCAAGGATTTGTAAGAGAGATTCAAGGTTTGTTCGAATAAGGTAATTTCTATCTCTTGTAATTTTCTACTTTCATAGTGCATTACTGTGAACACTGGAAATCGGACCCCACACTGATTGGCGTGGTTTTGGTTTTGATTTGTGGGGGTGATTACGTTGATTTGTGGATGTTAGAGTTGTCACTAGCCAATTAATCTCAAAATCCCGCAGTCGGCTAGAACCCGCAGAATATGTAAGGTTGGAGAAATTCGAAGACTCTCTTACCTTAGATTGACTCCTGGTCTGCGATTCAGGATTCCGAGTAGGGACCTCGGTTACAAAGAGAGAAGGTGTTAGACACCCTCTCTGCCCATATGACTGTACGGTCTCTACTTAGTGTGGTAAAACAATCTCAAGGGATGGATGATGTGGTCGAGATAGGACTAGGCACACACGCGGATTTTTAATACAGCAAGATCCGAGATTTGGGCAAGCCACAGAGCATACGCCCAACAACGTGTCTAGAAGGCGGATGTGATGATGCTTATGCAAAGAGATAAAGAAAATCGGACTAGATCGCTAGGAATTTCTAATGTGACAGATCCGGTGTACGGCAGGTCACAGAGCATTCGTTCACTAGAAATCTAGAGGAGTAGGGGGGTTGAGAAGAGAATAAATGTCATGATGAATGCTTGTGATGAAAATGAGATGATCTTTGGCTTGTTCTTGAGATGGCTAGAACATGGGATACGCCATGGTTAATCCAGGCTAGACCTAGGGGTTGAGATGGTTGAGGGGAGGCTAAGAGGTGGCTGTAAAAATATGGAATTTAAGGTTTGTGAGCTCCCTCTCACCCTCACTCTCACTCTCTTCTCTCCCTCTCTTTCTCTCATACTTGGAAAGTGAGAGTTGTTGTGTGAAAATGTGAAGAGAAGAGGGCTATTTATAGCCTTCTCCAATGATAATGTGGTAATTGCTGAGTTTGAGAGGGGTAAATGCTGACATGGCAGCTTGGGATTGGTTAAGGAGAGAGGGATGCCACATTGCGTACTCCCATTGGCTATTGGTGTTGGTAAAAAGGTAAACAGTATCGACTGGAAGGGTAATTTCAAAAGAAAGTTAACTTTCGGGCGCAGAGATAGCTGTTACTCGGAGGACACATGCGCCCCACGAGTGGAGGTAATCGGAGTACCGTCGGCGGTAGTTAAACTACCGCCCATGCCGGGATCGGGTTGGGCTTTGTCCGGTGGGCCTCGTTTGGTGCGCTGGCTCGTCCGATAGTCTTCTTACAGGCTTTTGGGTTCAAATAGGTGTGTTCCCATGTTGATTTGTATGTATACTCTGATTTGACGGGTTTTAGGTTTGGATTGGAATCTGGGTTTTAGCTAGGTTTAGGGTCTAGGCCGAGGTTAAGCTGAGATTTGAGGTTCGGATTAGGGTTTCGAGGTTTGGATTAAGGTTTGGGGGTTTAGATTGGATCATGGTTTCTCGGACTGTCTTAGCCTTCTCAAAATATTAGCTGGGTGGGGTGTTTATAGATGCCCCTCTTTGGCCATGGTTCCGAGCAACCGAGCACCAAAGCTAGTGGGCACCCACCCTTCTGGTCAGAAAGGGTAGTGATTCGAATCTGTTGCCTATCATTGTATCATTTTCAGTTGATATTTTGGAAAAGAGATAACTTGCACATATCATGAGGGTTAAGAAAAATATTATGATTGTCCCTGTGCATTCGTGTGGCATTACGGGTCACCAATCACAACCCTTTCACGTCAAATTGTTAATAGCATTGGAGGGTAAGTCTGAAAGTAGGGCCTCCTGCGCGTTCTTTGCAGCTTTGTGAGGATTCCCGTACTGTTTAATCGGTCATTTCCTTTGCTACGTAATCATCTTAGGAGTATTCATTCTGTTTAATCGTCAAAGTGGTTAGCTGCCTTGTACGTTCGTGTGACCTTACGGGGAGCTCACTATACCGACTTGGACTCGATCAAAATTTTTAAAAATCCCAGACTAGGTATGTGCAGGTAATCTTTTGCCATGCAGTCTGTTGATTCTGATACTTTGGTTACAATGGATTGTTGTCACTTTGAGTTTGATTATTCTTTCCAGAGATAGATCCACTCATTTCTACTAGCATTCGTACGACTGTCCAGATATAGAGATCGGGCCAACCGTACTTGTATCATGTACGGATTCGATCATCTCCTGGGAAAACCGGAAGGGATCGAATCTTATTTAACTGTTTGCACTAGCCGCAACTGGAGAATATGGAAGATTCCTCAGTGTACTTCGCATCACGTGCATTTTTTAAAAACTTTGTTTGAAAGTTATTCCCTTTGGAACTAGACTCCTTGGGGATTTTATTTGAAAATATTTTTGGATTTTTTGAAAATATATCCGTTCGATCTCGCGGTGGGCGTCGTCGTTCAGTTTTTATTTGCAAAAATTAACAATTTGCATTGCCTCCACTGATTAGGCAGATGGGGCTAATGGTTTGAAATATTTTTTGATTTTTTTTTTTAAAGATCCGTCAATCTTGTTGGTAGGCGTCGTCGTTCGGTTTTTATTGTTTGGTCCAGATGAAATAGTTTAGATGGACTCCACTAATAAAATAATGGGGCATTCAATCTTATTGTATTTTTGGGATTTTCCTTGTATTCCTTGTATTTTTCAGCAATTTATCGTATCAAGATACCCAATTTCTCGCAAGAACTTGAATTTCTCGCTAGATTTTGAGATTGTCTCATAAGAAACAACTTTTTAAGGGAGGAATCTTTTCCTTTCCTTTTGGGCTTTTGTCTAATGGATCCAAGAGAGGTCCGGTCGTCCCATCATTTCATAGGGGACCAGCCCGCAGTCCCAAAGGAATCCGGTCAGGGGCGGCAGTCCGATTACGGCCAGTCACTTATTTTGTCCGCTGGTTCGGTGTGGAGGCTAGTCTGAGCAATGCACCCTCCTTTCTTATTTCATCTCCGTCCAGGGACGTCCAGGGACATCATTGTAGCTCCCTGGAGGATCCTTGGCCATTGATTTTTGTGATTTTCCATCGCCCTTCTTCCTTCTTCAATCTCAAGTGGATTAATCATGAGATCTTCTTTGTGAAATGTTTGGAGGATCCATTTGTAGCCACGGATCTCCCTTTTGGGCTTAGAGAGGCCGTGATCGGGACCATTGATCATTTTAGTCTGATCTCAACCGTCGGATCTTGCTAGATTTTTCGTTTTCGGCCAAAGAGTTGGCTGGATTTTTTGTTTGTTTGTTTATTTTTGTTATTATTTTGTTAGAGTGGGGGGTGATAAGAAAGGGGGCCCCACTCTTTTATTTGGTTTTTGTCTTTCTTTTCTTTTCTTTTTTTGGATGATCTGGATCTTAGGATGGGTGATATGGGACCCACTTGAGCACTTTGATGGTATGGATCTTGATGGCGGGCCACCCCTTGTGGAGTGGATCGCACACCTTAGCTTGATTTTTGGTCCCATGTATGGATGAGGTTTCTTTAGTGGGCCTCAAATCATGGTCCTGTTTTGGTCAAGTTGAATGGACTTTTATTTGGATATGTGGGCCTAGAAGATAGTTCTTTGAAAATATGGGCTCATGCAAAATGGACCTAACCTTGGACCTGGGGAATGGGCTTTGGAACTTGGACTTTGGATCACGGGCCTCTGGACATTGGGCTTAGGCTTTTGGATTTTTGGGCCTTGATGGGCTCTAGACATTTGGGCTTTGATGGGCCTTACACTTTTGGGCCTTGATGGACTTTGACTTGGACTTTGGGCTTTGACTTGGGCCTTGATGGGCCTTGATGGGCTTTGACTTTGTGGTGAGAAGGATACTTACCTGTGAACCTTGCTTATGCAGCTTGCTTCGCCGTGGTAGGAATGAGGTCGGCCCTTCTCGCTAATCGGTCAATCCCTGTTACGTACCCCAAGAGGGCCGACACCTATTTGATGTGGCTCAGGAAGGTGGTGCTCCTGCGATCTTGAGGGGGCGTGGAGTTAGGACTCATTGGCCAGATTGGTTTCATGATCCTCAACCTCTATTCTTTGATGTATTGGAGCGTACTCCATTTGCTAGCCTGTTCCGGGTTCGTCTGAGGAAGGCGAACATGTCCCTTTTGTCTGCTTTGACAGAGAGGTGGCACGCCGAGACTCATACTTTCCATTTACCCTTCGGGGAGTGGGGGATCAATCTGTATGACATCTATATGCAGTTGGGCCTTAGGTATGATGGGGGATCTGTTCCTTTTGAGGAAGATCTTCTGGTGCCTTCTGATGATGATTGGATGAGTTTGCTAGGGATGATGCCAGACTCTTCGGATTTTTCTGGCCATCGATTTAGGCTGCTTTGGATGTCCTCGAATTTTGCTCAGCGTGTTCCTGAGACCGAGGCTGCGGCTGTTGTGAAGGCTCGTGCCCTGATATTGTATACTATGGGAGTGATGATCTTCTGTCACGGGAACAAGTTGGTGAGCTCCTGTCTATTATCGCTTGTGGCCGATATCACTTTTCCTACGACGTACAATTGGAATACGGCTCTCCTTGCCCATTTGTATGAAGGGCTGGACAAAGCCGGTTGTTGCATCAACTGATCTTTTACTGGTTTCTATCTGATCGTTGAGCTATCCTTCACATCCTCTCTTCTGCATTCTTCTCCTTGGGATGATTGGTTACAATTTTTGACTGCGGCCTCATGCAGTTTACTTTTTGACCATTTCCCCACCTGACACCTACTCTAATCGATCATTTACCTCCTTTTCCGTGCATGATGTTGTGGTATAAGGACACTGTAGCCGTACGCGCATATTTTCTAATCTCGTGTGGAGGTCGAATGTCGATACCCTCGTCCCTGATGATGTGAGTAATGCCCTATGTTGCCTTGTGTTATCTGCTTCTTACTCGTCCTTTGTCTCTGATTTCTTTGTTCTTTGCAGTTCCATACTAGGCCGTATCTTTGGTCGAATGCGGTGCCTACTCCTGCAGCTCAGGAGGCTTTTCAGGCTTCGCAACGGCGCCGCATCTTAGAAGATCCTCATGTAACGAAGTGGTATCTTGGATAGAGGCTCTTTTGATAGTTGACTGGAAACCCGATGGTTCTGTTCAGTCCACCATCTGGTCCATCTGACTGGAGGTCGGTGCTCGAGTGGGAGTTGATTGCTGCTTTGGAAGGTTTTGATGCCAGCACCTTTGTCGATCCAATGAGGGAGTACAGCTCATGGTTTGAACAGTATGGTATCGGCCCAATCTTGCAACTTGCTTATGCTCCGGGTGGCGATACTCGTTTCACTGGAGGAGGACTTCTGGGGCCGCATGTCCGTCAGAAAGATACGGATGAATATATACCCGATGATGATTAGCCCTATCGTATCCTATGACCATGTACCTTTGGCTGTATGACTTTTTACATATATGAAACTTTTAGCCGCCTGTTGTCACTTTTCAGGTTGACTTTTAAGCATTTTTTTTGTTTGTGATCCCAAATGAGCTTTTCGGAGGTGGCCCATGTTCCAGGGCTCTTGCAGCGGGTCTCACCCTTGATTTCACAACGTTATGGGCCCGGGCGGTAGTTGGACTACCGTCGGCGGTAGTCGGACTACCACCCGTTGACTCTTTTTTTTATTCTGTCCTGTAAGATGTGGCAATGATGCAGAGATGTCAGAACTTGTGGCGGTACTCGGACTACCGATAGCAGTAATCTGATTACCACCTCCATCCATCTTTTCTTCCAGCAAGCCCCCTTCTTCTCTATTCATTGTTCCAGAACTTTTTGGTGATCCTTCTCCTGCCCAGACCCTCTGGTCACTTCGTTTTGTCTCTTTTCTTCTTCCTTTTTGACCCCTTCTCTTGTCTTTATTATGGCTGGTCATGATGGAGATGTTGGTGGGTCCAACATGAATGATGGGGAGGAGGGTAGTGATTCCCTTATTTATGGTGGTGAGGGCTCATTTATGGGTGGATTGATGGGGGTTGGTGGTGGTGTAATGAGCTCCTTTTGAGAGGTTAATGCCATTTATGGCATAGCTTCTACCACCATTAATGGTAGCCATGAAGTGGGATTGGATGGATTAGATAGGTTTGATGGGTTTGGTGGCTTGGATGGATTTGATGGTTCCATGTTTGGTGGGCCATCGGGTGTTATAGGTGTTGGGATGGTTGGACCATTGGATGGTGTGGATGGTGTTGGAGAGATGGTGGATGGTCCAGATTTTGGTGGGGTGTACTTGGACAGTGGGGATGTCATGTTGATGGGTTCAGGTGGTGTAGATGGTGTGGATCAGACTTGGATGGGTGGCGGGCCTCATTTTAATGGTTCGAGTGGGTTGAATTTGATGGATGATGGACCCTTTGTGGGTGGCTTAGGTCAGATATTAGGTGCGAATTTTGAGGCGGCGATGGGACAGGCAGTTGTTATCGGGGATCAGGGTACAGATCCAGTCCGCTACTGGGGTACTTTAGGTGTTGCAGCTCCTGGGGCATGTACTTTCGGACTGCTCCTGATTTGACAATTGTTGGAGGTTCGAGCCCACCTGCTGCAGCTTTCCAGGGTACTCTCCGGGATGCGATGGGCGAGTCAGGTTTTTTTTCGACACCATGAGATTGATTTGTTGGATGAGGGCATGCCCATTTTTATGATTTGTCTGTGGATCTTGGGTTCCATATTGTAAACGGCGTGCCTGTTCGGACTTGTCGACTGCAGCCACGCGACACCTATTCTGAGCAGTTGCATATTTGGATTGAGAGCTTGAACGAGTCCGAGATCTTCGAGTTGCGCTCCCTGGGCTTCCAGGAGGGTTTTCATCTCCATAGAGTTCGCCTAGATTAACGACTGTTTGAGTGCAGCGTCACATGATTGGGTTCCAGCGTTGAACCTGTTTTCCTTCAATGATTTGGAGCTGGACCCATCTTTAGAGGAGTTCGCATGCTTTCTGGTCTTCCTCTCGCTCGGGAGCCTTATGTTCCTTCATCCGAGCTGGTTCGTTCTGCTGATCTGGGCCCATGGTTCGGGTTTTCAGCCGCATTCCCACTACAGAGAGCGGGGCTGATGAGTTTTTACTCGAGCTTTTGTATGATCGTTGTTCGACTGCTCGAGGGGGTTCAGGATCCGATCGCCAGCTTCAGTGTTTGAATGCACTGATCTTCTGTGTCTTTATGGAGTTGCTCTTTTCAGGCTGGCGATAGTCGTCTCTGGCGGTTTTACTTGATGTGTTCCGCCGCGTTCTAGGCCGCCGGAGCGTTGTCTCTGTGGTGCTAGCGGAGCTCTTTTTAGGCTTAACTGAGTGCTCGCTCGGACATACCCGCATCCTCCGGGGCTGCTGATAATTTCTTCAGGTATTTTTTGCTTTTGTCCTCTTTCCTTTTCACTACTTTGTTATTTGATTGCAACTTGAGCTCGACTCGTATCTTTCTCTAGGTATGACTGTGGGAGCACCTTTATATGACCCCTCCGCTTGTGTGGTCTGACTCTCACTGTGGCGATGTGCTATCTCTATTGCTTGATGGCCTTCCTCTTGGTGCAGAGGCCACTGAGTCACTGTATCGTCGTATGCACTCTCAGCTCTGGGGATGGGAAATTAGCTGGGAAGCTCCATGGCTTTGTCGTATGCCTTTGATCTGTAGCGCAGCTTGCACTCCTTTGTTGTTGCTAGGCCTCTGTGGATACTGCTCTTATCATCCCACTCATTTTCTCCGGCATTGTGGCTTCCGGCAGGATGTTCCCGACTTCGCCTTTTCTAGATTTGGACATGCTCCTCTTCCTTTTAGCCTGATTTCTCTATACCGACGAGTTTGGATTTCCTGGTAAGGCTGCTGGGATGCATCAACCTTGAAATTTGAGTCTTGGGCTCCTCCTTTAGCGACAGTGCCATACCAGCGATGGGTGGCAGAGCAATCACTTTATCATCAGGTCCCTGGTTGGTACTTGACGGATGAGGCCGATGATCGAGATATGGCTGGTGATACTGCTTCGTCTTCCTCATGTGTTGATAATTCATTTTAGGCATTCGAGGAGCGGCCTTTTATTGACCTGTCGTTTCTGCTTGCGACGCACGACCATCTTATATCTGAGCTTGCCATTCTTCGTCATTCCTGCGAGGATATGGCCCATCGGCTGGCGGTACGATGAGAGCATGCTTGCTGCGCATCGCCTGGAGAGGGACGAGGTCTTCTACCTGAGCATAGAGGTGGAGTGGCTTATACAGATATTGTCGATGTACGAGGGATAGGATTGAGGCTTACCTGGGATCCCTGACCTGATCAGCTGCTTGTCCTGTATGCATGGATGCTTTTTGTTTTTGTTTTTGTTTTTGTAAAGAAAGAAAATGATGTAAAAGAGACTTTTTGAAAAGAAATAAAAGTTTTGTTGGTGCCAAATTTGTCAGCTCATGTTTGGATTTGTGTTTTGGATGATTGAGATCAGAAAATTGGGCTCAGCCCACGTTGTGTGTAGAAGTCTGGGTTGTGTACTAGAGATCTTGGTTCCTTCAGAGTGTGTCCAGGATCATGTCCTTTGTATTTGAGCAGAGTCTGACAGAATAATGATCCGAAATTGGTCCTTTCTTTGTATCTCGTTGTTGCGCTTGTTACCTCGGCTTCTTCAGTACCTGCACTTTTATTTTTATTTATTTTTTATTTTTTTTGCTAGCCATTTTTGCCCATAGCCCCTTTTCAGGTTTTCACTATGACTGACTTTCCCGTCATTTTCGCCCGCAGCGTCCTTTCGGATTTTCACTACATCCCGGGTCTTTGTTCTTGCCTGCCCCTTGGCAGCTGTGCTGTTCTTACCCTTGACACCTTTTCAGGTTTTCACCAAGTCCGCTACATGCCCGTTGTTTTTACCTAAGCCGACCTTTCGAGTTTTCAACTCGCCCTTTTTGCTTAGGCATGCTTTTCTCTTCTTTGTTTTTGTTTTTATTTTTTTTTGAAGTGTCAGAAGAGACAGAGAGGTTTCCTTCATAGCCGGCTGATTGGTTACCCTCCTGTCCTTGTCTTTGATAACAATCGTAAGCTGTTTTATATCGGTTAGATTATTTGGGGATGATGATCCTATTTTCTTCTCCCTTTTTGTCTTCTTTTTGAGGTTTTCTGCCTTTTTCTTCTTTTTTGTGGTGTCGTTTCTTCTTCTCTCTTTTCTTTTGTTTTTGTTTTTTTTTTTAAGAGAAACGACGGGTGTTTTTCTCCTTTTTTTCTGTGTTGGGGAAGGTGATGGGCACAGCTTCCTTTTTTGTGGGAGTGGATACAGCTTTGTGATTATAATCATTGACAAGGTTAGGTATGGTTACCCGTTATAGATTTTTACGTTGTCGGCGTTGATAAGCTCGGGAAGATCTTCTCCTCTCAAATTGGTGAGCCAAAGAGCGCCTCTTAGGAGTACTTCCTAAATGATTAGTGGTCCGTCCCATGAAGGTTTGAACTTTCCTCTGGGATCTGGCAAGTGCGGCGGTAAGATGTGCTTCATGACCATGTCGCTGACTTTGAAGCTCCTCTTTCAGACCCTTTATTGTAGGCCCGTGCAATCCTTCTTTGGTAACATTGCGAGTGGCTTAACGTACGTATGCACTTTTCATCTGCCAGATGCAGTTGATCGTATCTTGTTTGTTGCTACTCGCCTTCCTCTACTTTGCTTTCCAACAATATCCAGAGTGATGGGATTTCGATTTCGACTAGCAGCACTGCCTCCATTCCGTATGCGAGTTTATATGGAGTTGCACCTGTAGCAGACCGTACAGATGTCCGATAAGCCCAAAGTGCGTATGGAAGCATCTCCGACCAATCGCGATATGTCTTGACCATTTTCTCTAGTATGCGAATGATAGTCTTGTTTGCAGCTTCGACCCCACCATTCATTTGAGGACGGTAGGGGCTTGACCGATGACGTTGAATTTTGAATTTGTCGAGGAAATCGCCCATCCTTTTATTGACGAACGGAGTCCCGTTGTCTATAATAATGACATGAGGAACCCCGTACCGGCTGATGATATTGTTCTTCATAAACTTGATTATGTGAGGTGCTGCGATGGTGGTGTAAGATGTTGCCTCTATCCATTTGGTGAAGTAATGTACCGCCACTAAGATGTACTCATGCCCGTTTGAAGCTTTGGGGTTGACTTTGCCGATGATGTCAAGTCCCCAAATAGAGAAGGGCCATGGTGTTGTCAGATTGTATAGCTCAGAAGCAGGCGCGTGGATCTGGTTTGCATGTTCTTGACACTTGAAGCACTTTCTGATGTGTTTGCAGCAATCAGTCTCCATTGTTAGCTAATAGTAACCGAGCCTTAAGATCTTCTTTGTCATCATATGTCCGTTCATGTGTGGGCCGCATAGTCCTTCGTGAATTTCTGACATGATCTGAGTTGCTTCTGTTTTATCCATGCAATGGAGAAGGACTTGATTGAAGGATCACTTGTAGAGGATTCCCCCAGTGATCGTGAATTGGGCCGCTAGCCGCTGGATGGTGCGACGATTGGTTGACGTTGCTCCTTCTGGGTACTTCTGATGCTCAAGATATTCTTTGATATCGGTATACCACGGCTGATCATTCAAAGAGGTTTCGGCTTCGTCGATCTGCAAGCAGAACGTGGGTTCTTCCTAGAGTTCGACGTTGAGTTCTCATTCAGCAACTCCTTTTGGAATTTCCAGCATCGAGGCAAGGGTAGCCAGAGCGTCCGCAAATTGGTTCTTGGCTCGGGGCATGTAAGAGAACGTGATCTCTTCAAATTCCTCGGTCAAATTCTCTAGATAAATGTGATACAAGATCAGCTTTTCATCCTTGGTCTTCCAGTTACCATTCGTCTGATTAATGATAAGTTGTGAGTCTCCGAAGAATCCTAACTTCTTCACATTGAGGATTATGGCTTCTCTTAGACTAGCGATACATGCTTCATATTCAGTTACGTTGTTGGTGAAGTGGAATGCTAATCGTGTGGAGATGGAAATTGAGACGTCGTCGGGAGAGTAGAGTATTGCTCCTACCCCACTCGCTTTTGAATTTACGGCTCCATCGAAGAAGAGTGTCCACTCTCCTGCCTTTCTTTCTTCTTCTTCCTCAATGAGGAGGATGTCCTAGTCAGGGAAGAAGGTCTTCAGCGGTTGGTAATCTGGCAGAGAGTGTGCTGCTAAATGGTCAGCCAGTGTTTGCCCTTTGATTGGCTTCTGAGTAACATAAGTGATGTCGAACTCGAAAAGCAGTAGTTGCCATTTTGCGATCCTGCCCGTTAGTGTCGGTTTCTCGAACAAGTACTTTAATGGGTCCATGCGAGCTAGCAAAAGGATTAGGTGAGCGATCATGTATTGTCGTAACCGTTGTGTTGCCTAGACTAGGGCGAGGCACGTTTTCTCTAAGTTGGAGTATTTGGCTTCGTAGCTCGTGAACCGTTAGCTTAGATAGTAGATCGCCTGCTCCTTTTTTCCTGTGTCGTCGTGTTGGCCGAGGACACATCCGATTGCTTCTGCTGCGATGGAGATGTACAGCAGTAGTGGCTAACCAGGAGTAGGTGGCAAGAACACTGGAAGATTTAGCAAGTACTTCTTGATCTTGTCCAAAGCCATTTGACAGTCGTCATTCCATTCCTTTGGTGAGTTCTTCCTAAGAACTTAAATATGGGCTCACAGATAGGCATGAGCTGTGGAATGAATCGGCTGATGTACTGAATCCTTCCGAGGAAACCCCGAATCTCTTTTTCGATACTGGGCGGCGTCATTTCGATGATTGCCTTGGTCTTGGTCTCGTCCGCTCGGATGCCATCTTCACTAACGATGAAGTCTAACAGCTTGCCTCCGGTTGTGTTGAAGACACACTTTTGCATGTTGAGGCGGAGCTTGAACTTTTCTAGCCTGTCTAAGAGCTTCTTGAGGTCTTCAAAATATCCTTCGATCATGCGAGATTTGACAATCATGTCATCCACGTAGACTTCCATTTCCTTGTTTATCATGTCGTGGAACAAGGCAGTCATGTCTCGCTAATATGTAGCTCCTGCATTCTTCAACCCGAAGGGCATAACTCGATAGCAGAAGGTCCCCCATGGTGTGATGAAAGAAGTCTTTTCATGATCTTCGACGACCATATTGATTTGATTGTAGCCGAAAAAGCCGTCCATGAATGAGAAGATCTTGTGTCCAGTAGTATTATCTACCAGCATGTCGATGTGAGGCAGAGGGAAATCATCTTTAGGACTTGCTTTGTTGAGGTCCCTAAAGTCGATACACATCCTGACTTTGCCATCCTTCTTTGGAACTAGTACGATATTTGCGAGCCATTCCGGATAGTTGGAGACTACCAGGAATCCCGCATTGGATTGCTTAATGACTTCATCACGGACCTTTAGGGCCCATTTTGGCTTCATTCTTTGAAGCTTTTGCTTGACAAGCTTCATGTCTGACATTGTTTGCATGTGGTGTACTATCAAATATTCATCGAGCCCTTGCATATCTTCATAAGAGAAGGAAAAGTTAGACAACCTTGATCTCAATAATTCCATCATCCTCAGGTTGTATTCCGAAGATAGTGATCTACTGATGCGCACTTGAAGATAGTGATCTACTGATGCGCACTTCTCTAGGGAGTTCCGGTGATCCCAAGTTCACAAATTCGAAATCGTCTGCCACAACATTGGCCTTTATTTTAAGCATTTCGAGGGAATCCTCAAGTTCGAGAGTTGTATCATCATTTCCCTTATCCTGGGCTTCATCCAAACCCATAAGTTCGAAATCTAACTCTAGATCGAAATCGTATGAGTCGACCTTGAACTCTGGAGCTGTGAGTGATGTGTTTGGCATAGTGAGTTTTGAAAGATTTTCTGTTGTTTTTGGATTTTGAAGATTTTCTGATGTTTTGTGATTTTGAGAAATATTTGGTGTTTTTGTGATTTTTGGAATATCTGATGTTTTTGTGTTTTGAAGGTTTTCTGATTTTTTTGTGTCGCCAAGGGATCCCGAACAGGACGGTGTTATAAACCATGATTGACTCTGTCCTGATTCGGGGTACCAACTGCTATTTACATTGACATTTTTTTAGGCCGGCATCCGTGGATGGCTTGTCCACAGACTCGATCGTTTGAGGGATGGTTGTCCAGCTTGGCTCTTTCCCCCTTTCGTCCCTGTTGCTTTGCTCTGTTTATACCTGTGGGTCATCCGTCCTGATGACCATGATGTCTGCTGGACCGCGGTCTGATCCGATCTCTTCACTCAGAAGTTGGAGCTCCTCGGGCTCCTCGGGTCCACATTGTGGTGGGATCTTGAGGTTCGTCCAGTCAAGGGAAGGTCATTTCCCTTTGTCGATCCAATGGATGGGCTGCTTCTGCCTTTTGTGTTGCTAAGTTGTTGGTGAGGGTATTTCCCTTTGACTGTTGGTGGGGATGGGTGCCTCCCTGTCCTTGCCTGGGTAACTTGTAATGGGCACTCCTGGTCCTAGGTCCTCCTCGGATGGCCCTGTTTCCGTGCCCCTGGCTTCATGTAATGGGTCCAGGGGTTCTGCCCCTAGCACTGGGCTTGCTTTTGATGCCCTGAGGATCTTATCCCACCATATTGGCAGCCAAATGGATTCCTGGCTGGAATGTTCTGTTAGTTTGAGCAGCTGGAGGTGATCCTCGAGAGAGATCATCATGTCACCACAGACTGTTCTGGTGTCGGTTGATATTCTAGTCCCTGTCTTTGCTCGTTGGCATGAGATGACTTTACTACCATACATTTCTCATGAAACTCGGTACGGTAGTTCAGGATTAGTCGTTCAGTAGGAGGGATGACATATTCGACTGCGAGTGGATAGGGGGTTGGCAATGGAATTCACAATTTCAAACTTGAAACTATGATATGATATGTCACCGTCCGTGTGCTGGACGTCAATCACTGGAATATTAGTTTCTGGGATATTGACTGCCACCAGTAGAATGATTTCTGGCTCAGCCAGCACCGAGATGATTCGATTTCCTGAAGGGAATTTAACCCTTTGATGGAGAGTGGATGCGATGGCTCCAACAGCATGGAGCCACGACCGTCCCAACAGAAGATTAAATGAGGTAGGAATGTCAATGATCTAAAATGTGACAAGAGTCACGTCTGGTCCAATCTGTAACTCAATGTCTATTTCTGTCTCTACCAGCCTTCAGGAGTTATCGAAGGCTCTGACGCTCATGGTACCGGGCCGGAAGGAAGACGGTTCTATCCCTAAACATTTGGCAGTCCTCAAAGGGCAAATGTTCAAGCTTGACCCATTGTCTATAAGTACGCGTGGGACTTTGAAATTCTTGTAACGGACAACTATATTTAGTGAGCACCCATGTTTGCGAGCTTCAGGCGGCAACTCATCATCAGAGAAAGTGATAGCTCGCGGTGCGAGGAGTTGTCAATTCATGCTTGCTACCATTTTAGGAGGTACGTTAGGAGAGATATGTGCATTGTTCAGAGTTTTTGTAAAGATTTCTCAATACGATCTAGACGTACACAAGAGTTCCCAAATGGAAATTTGTGCGGGAATGGATTTGAGCCGAGCCGTTATGTCGTAGGCAGCATCAATTTTGTGGGTTGTTCCCGACAAAGTTCCCCGGGTTTCTTTTGGATTCTGATTGTCTCTCCTAAAATACCTACCATTGTAGCCCACTTCGGCGCACTCTGGATAGTGTCATGGGACTGCCTTTGTGTTATAGGAGGGAACCGTCCTCCCTTCCAGATATATCATCGGCTCTTGAGGCTGAGTGGTTATTACCGAAACTGTTTGTAGTGGACTTGATGATTTCTCTTGGAGTATGACTGAATCCTGGTGGGATTTAATAGCGGGATTTTTCTCCTCCTCTTGATGTGTATGTAAGGGAGGGGTCTTTTGGGAATGTGCCAGTTGGTGAGGTAAGAGGAAACTTGGAGGTTGGACCGGGGGTGCCTTTTGCAAGGTTAATGGGGCTAGATCAGGGAAGCCTATCGGAAGAATGAGGGGTTCAGAATTCGACCTATTTGGATATGCTGGGGATGGGGCTAGATATGCCCCTTGGAGAGCAAGAAGCTGGGAATGTGACCTAGTGGATGCTGTTGATGCCCTTTGGAAGGTGAGAGGTTGTGCTGCTGGTGCTGCCTCGAGGATGAGAGGCGGTGCTAGTGCTGCCTCAAGGATGAGAGGTGGTACTGTTGGTCCTGCCTCAAGGATGAGAGGTGGTGTTGTTGGTGCTATCTCGAGGAATACTTATGGCCAGGTGGAGGCGCCTGTCGGTATTCCCATGTCCGATTTGTTGTATTGTGCATGATTGCTTGTATGGAATGATGTAGGGAGGAGTATGTGGGATGATCTTTCTCGATGTTGTTGATGGTAGAGGTGCCGGATGTGCTAGGTCCTGCTGGATGCGATGACAGGGAATTTTGGAGGATATTGGCCTGAGTGGCATTGTTGGCTTGTGGGGTGATCGCAATTTTCTGACTTTCGATCAAATCTTGGACTGCATGTTTCAAGGTAAAACAACAGTTTGTTAGATGACCAGGAGCCTGGTGATATGCGCAATATTGATTTTCATTGTAACCTGTTAGTAGGGGATTTGGCGAAAGTCGAGGTTGAAGTGGTGTCAGGAGTTACCTTTGCATCAACATTGTCAAGACCTGATTGTATGTTTGTGCTAAAGAGGTGAATTTCCTTCCTAGCATTGCCTGCTTGTATGGGTTTTGTGTACTTCCCGTAGGCTGTTTTGTTGTTGTTGAGGCGGCTGTGCCTAATATCTCTATTGGGCTTGCTGTGGTTGGTACTACCTATTTGGTTGTGGCTGTTACTGCCTGTCTTGCTGCGGCTGGTACAACTTGTCTTGTTGTGGCTCCAGTTGCGGAGCGTACTAGTTGCCTTTAGTGTTGGCAATGATATTGTTGACTTCTGTAGTGCGTGCGCGGAAGAAATGCTATTTCCATTCCCATATCCGATAGGTATCCCCTCGACTTTGTTTCTTTTGATTGAGGGAGCCTGATGCGGCCATGGAGAAATGGTTCGAGCTCTGATTCCGGCTTCCACTTGTTCCCCAACTAGAATGAGCTGGGAGAAATTCACATATGGGTACAAGATCAAATATCCTGAAATGTTTGGGTTTGTCGAATGGACGATCATGGATATCTGTTCTTCGTCATCGATGGGTTTTCTCATTCGGGCTCCCATGGCCCGCCATCATCCCACGTATGCCGACAATGATTCGTCGCTTTTTTGTCTCAAGGCAGCTAGATCTGCCCTTCTCATAGCCATGTTCAGATTGTATGAAAATCTGTTGATGAATGCCTGGGAGAGTCTCTCTCAGGTCCTAATTTGATGGCTATTCAGTGATGTGTACCAATCTAAAGCATCGCCCTTAAGAGATTTCTGGAAGAGCCGTATCAAAGATCCATCGTTCCCTGCTATCGCATTGAGTTCCCCACAAAATGCTTTCAGATGTACTGTGGGGCATCCACTACCGTCATATCTTTTGAATTTGGGTACCTCTAAGTTTGGAGGTACCTGAGCATTTGGAAAGGGACATAGGTCCTTGAATTTGGTGGACGGGTGATCCACTCCTTTCTACCTTTGCAGCTGATTTTGCACCATTTGCAGCTGTTCTCGCAGCTCCTTGATTTCTGACTTACTGTGTTGTGGATATCTTACCCCTTGTTGTAAGGCTTGGGTGCTTCTTCCTCGTAAGGGTCAATCTCCTCAACCCTTTGATTTCCAAGAATGGGGGGTTGCTGGAAAGAAGATGAACTCCCTATGGCGGGAGGTAGCTAGAATTAAATGCTGCTCCCTTTCGGAGGAGGGTTGGATGTTCGGAAATGGCTCCCGCCTAGGGTATTTGCCAATTCTGGAATGTTGCTCCCGTTAGGGGGAGTGAGTTGGACTCGAAACTGACCCCCTTCATGGGCATCCGCCAGTTCTTGTCTGTGATTCCCGTTAGGGGGAACCTATGTTGTAAGCTGATTGTTGTGATGTGTTGAGTAATGATGTGTAGGAGAGTAGCTCCCGTTTGCCGATTGTTGTTGATCTTGTGCTGACTCCTCTAGGAGAGGGAGAACAGGATTTACTGAGGAATGAGAGAGAAGGCAAAAGGAGTTTGAGGGATTGAGCTATTTTGCACACTAGGCTGGGTCACCTGCGTGTTTGGTGTGGCACTTGGCACTAAGTGAAGCAATATCTCTTGCAAAGCTCGTAAACTTTGGGCCATCTCACTCATGGTTACATTGTCTGGTAGGTTTGTTGGAGGTGTCAGAGGTGTTGGCGCTGATGCTGGTGTTGATGTTTCAGGAGCTGGCTAAGCTGTCGGTTCTTCTTCATGGGTAGCCTGAGAAGTCATGGTTGCTTGATCAGGGTCGAATATTGCATATCAGACCCCAGTAATTACTTGATTTTACATACATGATAATATTTAATGCCAGATTTTACTCGTGTTTTTGTTACAGGAGGAAATTAGGAGCGTGTATAGCAAAATGATGTTAAAAGCATAGATTTGACGCTCCAAAATTACCAGAGCACGAGATGTACTCCAGAAAACCAATGGTGAAGAATATACACGCCTGGGATATGAGGAAAGCACGATAAAGAGGCCTGAAATTGGTGCAAAATGCAAGATCACATATTTTCCGCCATCCGATCAACTCGAAACTTTATACAGGGGATTAGGGATATTAATTAACCGTACATTTCAAATTTCAGCCCTGGGATCACTATGGAAGTGCCCCAACTGACAAATCAGCCCATAAACCGTTGATTCTGGGCCCACCTGCAATCTGGATATGGCTCAATTTTAATCCCAACTGTTTAAAAGATATGAGAGAAGGAATGGATGGAATGGATCTCTCATATCCATCATCATGGATTCTACCGGAGTTGAGAGTGCAAATTGCACAAGTGCATTGGATGTGCACTGGATGGTGCTAGGCGGTCAAAGTCGGTTTGACCGACTACATCTCTCTAAAAAACGGAAACTTCCGTTTCAAACAGCGTTAACGCTGTAGCTCGTCGGACGAGTTGTGGGCCCCACATATTGTCCAAACGGACAATCCAATCCATCAATTCTCTCTCTAAGGCCCATGTTACCAAGGTGTAGGTGGCCGTTTTTCGAATAGAAACAGAGATCAGATCTAAACCGTCCAAACGTAAGACAGACGGTGGAGCAGAAATTCAGGTGGACCTCATCAACGGAAGGTGGAAACTACACTTTCCTGACCAAAATTTTCCCTCCATCCAATGGACGGAGTGGATTTTTCAAAACATCATCACAGTGGGCCCCACCATCTTCGCAGCGGAAGGAAACCGCGTCCGCAGTTGCGTCAGCGGTAACCGGCCGCTGGCCGTTTTTGCGAAGCGTTGTGGACCCCACACGTCGCCTGTCTGGACGATCCGATCCGTCCATCCTGTAGAGGGCCATGAATACTACAAAACCATGCTGATAGTTCACTCCCATGCGTACACACGTGCGTGATACAGAGTCCACAAAAGGGCTACCCGGCGACGTTCAAAACTGATCTTTTTGTATTTTCTTCTCTGGGCCGCATTAATGGACGTTCAAAACTACCTATTCTTGACTGAAATTTCGTCCTGAATCCAATGGACGGGGTGGATTCTCCAGAAAATACTTCTGTGGGGCTCACCGATCACAACAGCGAAAGGGTGCGAAAGGTTTCGCACAATTTGGAAATCCGGTTTTCCAGGCGATTGTGGGCCACCATCTTTGATCATATGGTAGATCTGAACCGTACATCATGTAGAGGACCCAAGAAAGACCTAAGGGACGGTATTTTTATGGAATTTGAGCAAGAAAAGTATCGTGTTTCGAGGCCCCGAACTTAGCTACGAAAAAGCTTTCGCTGCGCGTGCGACAGCTTCCCAAATCCGATTTTCACCACTCCAGCCACTCTATTAGCTATAAAAGAAGAGTCTTGGACATGAGAAAGGTATTCAGATCCAGAGAATTCGAGATCCAGAGCCAGGGAGAGAAGAAAGAGAAGAAAGAGAAGGAGGAAGAGAGAGAGATCGATTGGTTTGGTGTTTTGATTTTATGAATTTTATTGAATATTTTTTCACGGATTTTATGGGTCACTAATCTCTCAGCTAGGGCTGAGATGAAGCCCCTAATTTGATCAGCTCTTGTATTGGTTGATTTACTTTGAATATTAATTAATTTGTTTTTTTTCTCTAAGTGGGCTTTATGGGTTTAAATTCCATACTTTTCCATCTATGAACTTGATCAAAGTATATAGATGGATGTTGTTTGGATGCTTATTATAGGTGCTTGGGTCTGATCAAGAACAAGTTTCCTATAGAGGAAGAAACAGGGTGCTTTAATGAATGTACATTCCATATGCCCGACCAAGGATATGGGATATGTTGTTCATGGCATTGCTTAAAGGAATTAGACAGTCTGTATGCCCGATTAAGGACACAGATTGTACTTTCTCTATTTTAGTGGTATCAATCTAGATCAAGGTGAATCAACAGACAAGACAAGGGTTAGGATAGTTAGGGGTGGATTCGAAGGTCCTAGTGCTCTCTCTCTTATTGAATTTTCTTCCTTATTTTCAATAGTTATTTTCCATAGATTTGTGTTAGCAATTTGATCCTTTATTTGTTGAATTAGTTAAGGAGAATCGTGAATTTGAATTGTGACGACCAGTCCCTGTGGATTCGACCTCGGTCTTACCGAGTTTATTACTACATCACAACCCTATACTTGGGGAGTGAACAAGTTTAATTGCTCGGGATCGAGTGGTCATGGTTCGGATTGATGCCTAAGCAAGTGTAAACTAAAGACTGATTTTTTTTTTGAATGCAGTGATGATGTCCCTTGAGATTAAAGTGCCACACACTTTTGAGTCGGGTCTCGGCTAGTGGGAGCTAACAAAAATTCCCAGTAGAGTCGTCATTCTGTGAACGCTGGAAATCAGCGCCCACGCTGGTTGACATAGTTTTGGTTTTGATTTGTGGGGGTGATTAGGTTGATTTGTGGATGTTGGAGTCATCACTAGCCAATTAATCTCAGAATCCCACAGTCGGCTAGTACCCGCGGAATATGTAAGGTTGGAGAAATCCGAAGACTCTCCTACCTTAGATTGACTCCTGGTCTGCGATATGGGATTCTGAGTAAGGACCTTGGTTATAAAGAGGGAAGGTGTTAGGTACCCTCTCTGCCCGTATGACTATACGGTCTCTACTTGGTGTGATAAAACAATCTCAAGGGATGGATGATGTGGTCGAGATAGGACTAGGCACACACGCAGATTTTTGATGCAGTAAGATTCGAGATTTCGGCAAGCTAGAGAGCATAAGTCCAACAGCGTGTCTAGAAGGCGAATGTGATGATGCTTATGCAAAGAGATAAAGAAAATCGGACTAGATCGCTATGAATTTCTGATGTGACCGGATTCGGTGTACGGCAGGTCATAGACATACGTTCACTAGAAATCTAGAGGAGTAGGAGGGTTGAGAAGGGAATAAATGTCATGATGAATGCTTGTGATGTAAATGAGATGATCTTTGGCTTGCTCTTGAAATGGCTAGAACATGGGGTACACCATGGTTAATCCAGGCTAGACCTAAGGGTTGAGATGGTTGAGGTGAGGCTAAGAGGTGGCTGTAAAAATCTGGAATATAAGGTTTGGGAGCTCCCTCTCACCCTCACTCTCCCTCTCTTCTCTTCTCTCCCTCTCTTTCTCTCACACTTGGAAAGTGAGAGTTGTTGTGTGAAAATGTGAAGAGGAGAGGGCTATTTATAGCCTTCTCCAATGGCAATGTGGTAATTGTTTGATAGGGGTAATGCTGACATGGCAGCTTGGGATTGGTTGAGGAGAGAGGGACGCCACGTGGAGTATTTTCATTGGCTCTTGTTGTTGGTAAAAAGGTAAATAGTATCGGCTGGAAGGGTAATTTCAAAAGAAAGTTGACTTTCAGGCTTAGAAACAGCTGTCGCTCGGAGGACACATGCGCCCCACGAGCGTAGATAATCGGAGTACCACCGGTGGTAGTTAAACTACCGCCCAGGCCGGGCTCAGGCCAGGCTTTTTCCGGTGGGCCTCGTTTGGTGCACTGGCTCATCTGATAGTCTTCTTCCGGGCTTTTGGGTTCAAATAGGTGTGTTCCCATGCTGATTTGCGTGTATACTCTGATTCTGACGGGTTTTAGGTTTGGATTGGAATCCGGGTTAGGCTAGTTATAGGGTCTAGGCCGAGGTTAAGATGAGATTTAGAGGTTCAGATTAGGGTTTTGGGGTTTGGATTAGGGTTTGGGGGTGCGGATTAGGGTTTCGAGGTTTGGATCAAGATTTCGAGGTGCGGATTAGGGTTTTGGGGTTTGGATTAGGGTTTGGGGGTTTGGATTGGATCATGGTTCTCGAACTGTCTTAGCCTTCTCAAAATATTAGCCTGGGTGGGGTGTCTACAATTACTATCGCTTTGAACAATAATTTTTTCCCACAAGGGTTTTCCATGTTAAAATCAGATTGTTTGTATTTGAACTATTGCACGATTGGAGTACTTGGTTAACTGTGCTTCTGTGGTCCCCAACACTTTTGGCTATCCAGAATTTCCAAATTGTGAGTACACGATGGAGCATATATCTAGAATTACACTGATGAAGCCATCCTAACCATCCGATTAATGGCTATCAAATGGATGGTTAAAAGTAACATACTTATCAGGGATCTAAATTCCAAGGAAGGATCAGATAGTTACTATCATCCTCCCACTGCAGTCTTGGGTTATGCTTTACAGACTGAGCTGCCGTGATACCATGCCATGCACACGTTGAAGAGTCACCACCACCACATGCCCATATGATGTGTGTGAGACATCCAACCCATCCAACAGGTGAGCCCCATCATGATGTCCCAAAGAAAGGATAAGTCGAATTATATAGAGTGGGCCAGAGTTGCCCCCGGAAACCTCCAAATTGTATTTGGAGTGTGTGTATGGCTTGCAACCCATCCAAAATAGGTTGCACGGTTGCACCGATATGGAAATGGACAACCCAAAATCAATCCAATCCAATCATCACTTGGGCTTTTAACTTATAATTTTAGGGTTTTTTAAAGGCAATTGTCCTTCTTTTTTTTTTTTTTCTGTGATGTGGCCTACCTGTGATTGGATTGCATGATTTTTTTACGTGGATGCACATCATGGTGGGGCTCACGTATTGGAAGCCTTAGATGTCATGCAAACCATGGTTGTACCATGGTTGCTTATGGTGGTACTGGTACCAGTGGAGGGCAGTCCAGTTAAAATAAGGATGAACTAGCCGTTCGAATCCTGGAAATAAGTTAAGTGGACAAGGTTTTGGAATGGAGCCATTTTTGAGAGGCTATTTTAATCAAGACATGTAGATAATTTAATCATCAATTTGGATGGGGGCCTATTCAATGGGCCATCATGAAAAGGTCACTGTGATCAGAGGATCTTAACCTTCCAAAGATTGGCCTTCCCATTTATAGCCTAGTTACGAAAATCAACTCAGGTGAGTTCGACTTGACTGCAGCAGATTTTATCAAGACTCTGGAAAAGCGAAAGGAGAGCCTACTCGAAAAAGAAAAAGAAAAAAAAAAAAAAAAAAAAAGGTCAATGAATCTTGACTTGACTCACTATGACTCTTACCTACGATCATTCGTTAACACATTATTATGTAACTTGTAAAATACCCACAAAACCTCATCTGAGTTACTCGACTCAACTCAACAAATCGAGTTTTATAACTCTGAAATTACCCGGAAAATGATTGTTTAGAGACATAATTTATATGAAATGGACTCTGTTGACTTTACAATTCATTCGACGATCTAAATGGGACCAGTTTATATGACATTTATTGGATGCAAATGATGTTTGGATTTACGTGGTGGTCAAAGAAACGTGTGGCCAAAACTAACCAATGGTCCAGATTGACAATTAGACCATTAAAGGAACAACTGAACTAAAATGTGCCAATTTTTTGGAATATTGGACGCACCCACGATGGATTGAGAGATGTGTTGAGAATCAATCTAAGTTTGGGTAAGAAAACACCCTCCGTCGCTATTTTACTGCTATTAACGTCAGTGCCACTCATCTTGCATGTGCTTGTCACTAAATAAGAATGATGAATATATTAGACTTGTGTGATTAATGTTGTTGTTGGTACAAGACAATCCATTCTGGCTTTCAGTTTTCTGCAAGTAGGCTGGGCTCCACGGTTCATTGATCCAAATCATTATTATTGATGGGTCCCACTGTGGATGGCAAATGCAATTGCAAAAAAAAAAAAAAAAAAAAAACTGTCGGAAAAATCCTAACCCTTCAATACTAATTCATATTGAATCAATAAAAAGAAAACCCCAGTATTGTATTGGTAGGAATTTCCAATCCGGGGGATCATTGATGCATGGACCATCCAGGGTCAGATCCAACCAATCATTGGTTTTGATAGCTCTAAAAGATTAAGAAGAAGACGGGTATAGTGTTCATCAAAGAAACAAGAATGATTTAGAAAGAAAGAAGGAGATAGCTTCCAAAAGAGAATCCGCTATATTATTGTAATTTTTGCGAGTATCAATGTCTACTCGTTTACACCACAGATCATTCCCATAGACATGTATCAGACTCTCTCCTTGAATTACTATATATCCTTGCTTATATGTAACCTTAATAAGGAGGAAAAATAACAAAAGAGGAAGAGGGAAAAGAAAGGGTAAGTGTGGCCACATTAATACAACCTCAGGGCCTAGAGAAAGCATCAAAGGATGGTAGATTGAAGGAGCTCCAACTACCATTTAGAAGATTGGAATGAAGATTGAGATGATCTTCCACAACTGATCCCAACTCTTGCTGTTGTGGTAATTGCCACATAATATCTGATGACCAATCTATGTAGTGAACAACGCCTTCAGCCGGCAGTGCTTCCAACCCAAGGCTGCTGATCATGTTCATGTTTGAAACCTGATGCTTCTGACTCCCAACAAATTCATCCACAAAATTTCCTGGAATGGGATCATGTGTCCCTTGGCACTCGACGAGGTTTTGTTCATGTGGGAATTGGATGGGTACTGGTGGCTGATGATTTGGATCTGAAGGAACATTAGGCAAGTCATCGAATGAGGACACATCAAATTCATTTAGAAATTCAGGCACAGGAATTCCTGAATCAGGTTCCGGGTGTTGATTCAAGAACTTAGCATAGACGGCCGCCAAGTCAATGGTCGAAGAATCAGACCTCAACGTGTCGGTCGAAGGAACCACGGAGCTCTCATTCGATTGGCGAAAATTCCTAATTGGGTCATTGGCAACAAGAACGGAACAATCTGGTTCAGAAATCAGACGTCCATAACTCGAATTCCCGATGGAGACACGGTGGTCAGTTGATATCCTCACAGACTTTCCGCGTCGGTTCTTTCGACAACCACCACCAACAGGTACGTTGCGGAGAGATCCACCTTTAGTCCAATATCGTCGACAGCCCTTGCAGAAGTAGCGGGGTTGGGTGAGGCTGTAGTTGTTGTAGTAGCAGAATTTGGTGTTAGAAGAGTCGCAGCGAGGGCAGTTGGGGGCCAACTCCATATTAGCCTTCCATCTTCTGTCCATTATAAGAGGTCTTGGATGGCATGGGTTCATTTTCTCTCACTTCATTCCCAAAGATTAGAACAATGGGCGAAGGAAGGAGATTGATTGAAAGAAGAAAGCAACGTGAGAGAGGTTTTTGGGAAAGAGGAAGAGTTTTATGTATATTTTTACATGAGCATGTTCAAATGCATGTGCATGTGCATGTTTGGATCGAGTATCGAGAGATTAGAAGACGTGGGCGGTTCCAGAGCCGTTAACAGGAAGGGAAGGCGTTATTTATTACTGGGCCGTAGGCGGATAGATCGTGTCCCTGATGGTTACACGTGGCAATATTGTATTGGTGGCAAACCCGAGAGGTTGCGGAAGGAGTCAGGGAGAGAGGGAGGCATGGCCTCGACCTCACTAACGCGAGGACGTCGTTAGCAGAAACGCATGCACGCGCCCAACCCAACCGCCGCACCTCCCGAATTGAAGCGCATTTGCCGCATTCCATCATTTCATCAGGTGGGCCGATGTTGACTTTGATTCACTTACTGTGAAAATTGCATACCTGGCTGGCAACTATATATGCAACTATAAACGATCCTGCCGTCCCAAACTATTACAGCCACTTTGTAATCACAAGTAAATTTGATTTCCAAGTCAGATTATAATGTATTGGAATTAATTAATTTTTATTTTATTTTTTTAATAAATTTTTATTTTTTTAAATTAGAGTTGAAATTAATTTATATTTTTAAGTATGAGTTGTGTTGCTTCACAATTTGCTTAATTATTAGTAAATACCGCGTACGAAGTGGTAATTAAGTAATTACTACTAGTAAATACCTGTAAATAATTGTAATTAAGTGATTATCATTTACTCGAGAAATTCATGTAGCTGACTCTACAACGTTGACACCTACAATGTTGGAATGGTGCTAGCGATAATATGGGGGAGGTAATATACAATATCCCTAAATTCTGTAGGGCCCACTGTGAAGTGTGTGTGTTTGGTCCATGCCATCTATCTGTTTTACCAGATCATTTCAGGGCATGAGCCCAAAAATAGCAAATTCAAGATGCAATTAACCATACTGTGAGAAATAGCTAATATTTGTATTTTTCCCCTCATTTATGTCCACGTGACCTTATGAACAGGTTTTGGATGATAGATACACATCACCGTGGACTTTGAGAATGTTTTTGCTTTCAACGGTGGACATCATTATCCCTAGTTTTCCGTTATGAAGTCTATTTGAATTTATAATATGGCTGGTTATTTAGCTAATGTCTTAAAATGAGCTAGTAAAATGGATGGACGGTGTGGAATCCATAGATTTTACTAATGCAATTCCTGTCTGATTTTCTGGAACATGATTTCGATTTTTAGGCATAATTACTTAGTTATTTTTCTCTCTTTCAAATGGTAAGAAGTCATATTGTTGATTTATTATTATTTACCATGGAAAAAAATAATAATCATGCCTTTAGAGGAATTGTAAACATGGAGAGAGTGTAGAGACTTGAGAGATAGTGTTTACAAAGTAATAAAGTATATTGTATTTTATTTCTTCATCTCTTATACTATAATGTGAAGGTTAGTTCTCTTATAATTAGAATGTATGACTCATTTATTCATGTTTTTTTTTTTTTAAACAATTGTAGAAACGGAAGTTTCATAGCCTTAATTTAGATTGCTCTTAAAGCAACCAATTACAATAATTTAATTGCATTATAACTAGCCGATTGCTGGATATCCAGTGGTGTTAATTAAAGGATATGATCCTTTAATTTAATCGACCTGACTTTTGAATGATGAACCATTATATGTAGGTCCCGCAATTTGTACAGTGGAATTTCAGGTAATATATGGCACGACGTGTGACTTTTGTGCTTGCGCATCTCGTGAATCCACGGGGTGGCCTGCATTATGCAACCACTTGTTAGTGGGGTTTATATGTAACTTGCTTGGCAAGGCTTTCATAGGGGGCCATACACCTCCCTCTCGTCAAAAATTTGTTACGGTTCCCAAGGGAGCGTTTTATCTTTTGGAAGGTCTCTTAAACTTATAACTATAATGCACACTCTTCCTTTCTTACACTCTTTTTTTTTTTTTTCCTGCAAATGGTCGGGTTGTTGGACCCGGCCTTTTCATTAATCACAAAGCCTGGTTACATTCGGGCAAGCCCGGAAAAAAAGGACGGGCTTGCCTATCGTGAGAGAAACATAAAACCAGAAAACACAGACAAAAGACGGTGATTACATCGGAGAATTTCCGCCCGCACGATCTCTAGTTGCCCCCAGACCTACCTTGTCCAAGAAGATGAGACCCCTAACATGTTGAGGCAGCTCTGCAGGCGAAGAGAAAACATATGCACACTGGGTATCGCTGCCAATCCGAGCCAGAGCGTCGGCCGGGAAGTTAGCCTCCCTAAAGATATGAGTGATGTGCGTTTGCGCCAACAACCTGAAATTTTTTATCCTCCTGAACCAATAGCTCCATTTCCAGCCCGGGCTTGAGTTGCCATTTAGAATGTCAATGATAAGCTGGGAGTCAGATTCAATCTCCACCTTGTATAATCCTCGTTGCAGACAAAGGGAAAGACCGTCTAGAATGGCGCGAATTTCCGCACACGTGTTTGTGCCATGACCATAAGCAGCAGAGAAGGCGAAAATGAGGTCGCCTTTATCGTCTCTGCAAATTCCTCTAGCGCCGGAGGGCCCCGGGTTTCCCCTACAAGATCCGTCAACATTAATTTTAACCCACTCACAGCGAGGTTTGCTCCAGCGCACAACATTAGACCGGGACCGAAGATTGGAGGCAGAGACCGAACCCGGAAATTTGCGCACGAAAGACGTGGACAAATTTTGGGCCACCATTACTTCACTGCGGTTAGCAACATACTTCAACCACCAATTAATCTGGACAAGCAAGGAGGGGATGGAAATTGATCTACTGTCAAACCTTGCTGCGTTACACGCTTTCCACACTACCCAGCAAATTAGAAAAGGGGTGGCTCTCTGCGCCTTGGAGTTCCTGGCTGAGCCCTGACACGCGATCTTCCACTGAGAAATTCGACTGGAGAACGAGGGAACCGGCATAATTTGAATGTGGAACAAATCCCCCACATGACTCCAGATGGTTTGAGCTATGCCACTATAAAGGAACAGATGGGAGGAGGTCTCGACAGCGTGAAGGGGTGGATTCGTACACCCACAACAGACGCACGCAGAGGCTATCTGGACGCCCCTGGACTGGACTGCGGCATCTACCGGGACAACATTCCGAAGGATCTTCCAAGCGAGCAAAGATATCTTAGGCGGTAGCACGCCATTCCACAACCATTTATGCCAATCCAAAATCGAAGAAGGGTGCCTGCAAATGTTTCTGACGGAGCTAACTATGAACTTGCCCGAAGGAGCCAACGACCAGAAATTCTCGTCAAGGCCAACGGCAAGGCTGAAACTGCCTTGGAAAATGTAGTCCAGAACCTGTTGAGGTAAGAAGTTGTACATCGCTGAGTGAGGCAAAGGGCCACAAGGGCCCAGAAAGTCCCTAACCTGCATCCCCATCAAGCCATCGGGGATGGGACTGACGGTGAGATCTAAGAGTGGGCCTAGCCTGGTCCAATTTTCTGACCAAAGGAGCGACGTTCCCTTTCCGATCAGACGCTGCACGAAAGGAGCCATGAGGGAAAACTGGGACTGGATTCGAGTCCACAGAGGAGAAGCAGAGGAGCAACGCCTATCCGTACTATCTGGGTGCAGGAAACGATTATATTTGGCGGCCATGAACTTGCTCCATAAGCTGTCATTCTGCTCGAAACGGATACTCCACGCCATCTTCAAACGGAAAGCTTTCATGATCTCATGAAGTCTTCTAAAACCCAACCCCCCTTCCTTAATAGGAATCGCCAATTTCTTCCAACTTAGCCACTGTAATTTCCTTTTACCTTGTGTCCAACCCCAAAAGAAATTATAGAAACACCTTTCGAGCGAGAGCAACACCTGCAACACCTGCAAGGGGATATGTGCCGCCACGAGAGAATGAATGGGGTACTTCCAAGCACATGCTTGATGAGAACCATTCTGCTCGCCTGAGAGAGAAACCTAGCCTGCCATCCCTGGACACGCCCCATTATCTTGTCCATCAACGGTTGAAACATGCTTGATTTAATTCTACCCGCTGAGATAGGGACACCCAGATAGGTGAAAGTTGAAGAAGCCCTGGAGATTCGAAGGACATACTCGATTGCTCTAACCCTGGAAGCCGTCGTCTTATCTGCGCATACAAAATAGCTTTTACGGAGATTAATGCTTTGGCCCGAAGCAACTTGATAAGAGTCAAGAAAGGCTCTTATTGCCCGAAGAGGGGCAATTCCCCCAATTAGGAATAACAGAGTGTCGTTGGCATAGAGGAGGTGGGAGATGTGCGGGTAGCCCCTGTGAGAATTGAAGGGAATGCACCGGCCTTGGTCTAATAAAGACTTAAGGCCCCTGCTAAAGACCTCCGCAACGATAATGAAAAGAGAGGAGGAGAGAGGATCACCCTGCCTTAATCCTCTGGATGATTTGAAGAAACCAGTCGCCTCCCCATTAACTAACACCGTGAACCAGTTGTTCGCCCAACATTTTTCAACCAAAGCCACCCAGCTCTCGCCAAAACCAAAGCCGAGGAGGACCTTCTTGAGGAAGAGCCACTCTACCCGATCGTATGCTTTCTCCATGTCTAGCTTGAGAATGATGTTTTCACCCCATATTTTCCTGGAAATGTCCCTAAACAGCTCCTGGGAGAGAGCAATGTTTTCATAAATAAGCCGGCCTGAGATGAACGCCCCTTGTTCCATGGAGATGATCGAAGGAAGGATCGCGCTCAATCTAGAGGCGACAATATTCACAAAAATCTTATATAAATAGTTGCATAAACTGATAGGACGATAGTCTGAAAATTTGTTTGGCGATTGTATCTTGGGGATTAGGCAAATAAGAGAAGAAGAAACAATCCTGGTAATTTTCTCGCCTTGGAAGAGGTGAATAACGACATTCTGGATGTCACGGCCCACCTGATCCCAGCAAGACACAAAGAACGCACTGGAAAAGCCATCCGGCCCTGGAACTGAATTGATGGGGATAAAATCGACTGCCTTCTTAACCTCCAACAGGGTTGGAGGGGTCATCAAACTCTGATTTTGTTGTTGGGAGACAAGCCGAGGTATCACCTGTAAAATCTGCTGAGCATCTGAAGGTGCTGCAGGGCTGAACTGCTGTCTCAAAAACTCCACTGCCTCAGCTTTTATATCAGCTGGATCTTCGATAACTTGTCCCGAATCAGGCGTGATCTTACTAATAAGAGATCGACGATGCTTTGCAGTCCCGGAGGCGTGGAAAAACCTTGTGTTTCTGTCCCCTTCAGAGAGCCAGACAATTCTGGCTTTCTGCTTCCAATAGATCTCCTGCATCAACTCCAATCTATGCAAATGCTCGGTTGCTGTGCCAATTTCTTCTAGCTGCTGATGAGTGGGCCCCGTCGAGGCATCCAAGGATTGGATAATAGCTTCGAGATCATCCAGCTTCCTCTCAGCCTGACGCACTTGCTCGAAGATATTACGGAAAACATCTTTGTTCCAGATTTTAAGGTCTTGTTTCACTACCTTCAGCTTCGCAATTACATTATACACTAGGTGGGTGGAAGCTGCCCTGTTCCACGCTGAGCTAATCACCTGATGAAAAGTGTCGTGTTGAGTCCACATCCTCTGAAATCTGAAAGGCTTCGGGCCAGTAGGAACACCGGGAGGGAAGAGCAAGAGCAAAGGGGTGTGGTCTGAATTTACCCTGGCCAGGTGTTGCACTTGGAAGGCGGGGAAGAGATTTGCCCAATGGGCATTGATGAAGACCCTGTCAAGTCTCACCCACACCCTGGAAGAACCTGCTTGGTTGTTACTCCATGTGAATCTGCTAACTGTGAAACCTGCATCCATAAGACCTGCAGAATTAATTGCATCGGAAAAATCAACTGAACTAGCTCTATCCAGGGGGCGTCTGCTTCTTCTCTCAGAAGACTCGAGCACGACATTGAAATCCCCACCGATCGCCCAGATACCATTGACCGAGGTCGACATGGCAGCCAGCTCATCCCATAAAGATCTCCTGATAATCCTTGAACAGTTAGCATAGACAAAAGTAAGGGTGATAGGGATAGCCACGTCTTGCAGGTTGATGAGAATAGATAGGGATTGATTTGACATATGAATAACTGAAAAAGGAATAGTGGATTTGATGAAAAACCAGATTTTACCCTCTGTATCCCCATTAGAGCAGGATGAGTGGTAACTCAGAGACAAGCCAATCCCCACCCTTCCTCGGAGATCATCAGTTCAAGTAAAACTACAATCCAGGGATTGTGATCCCTGATAATTCTTTTGGTGGTTCTTAAAGATCGTCGGTTCCCTGTACCATGAACATTCCATATGATGATCTTATCCATCCGTGGCACCTTCGTTGTTCACAGCCCTTCGCCTTTGTCTGCGTAGTCTCGACTCCCATTCTCCTTTTGAAGAGGAGAACTTACTTAAGCTATTCATCCTCGCAGGGTTTCTCCCCCTAGCTGTGACATGCCTGCTATTATCTTGTTCCAACCTATCAGTCATTTTGTTGGCCATTGGATCACCTTCCAATCTCGAAGTCACTTGGTGTAGGTTCTGCAGGCTCATTTGCTATTGATCTGTGCAGGTCGGAGAGTCGTGACCCAACATGATGTCCGCATTGTTAGTTTGCATATCTCTGGCTGCTGACTCAAAAAATGGGGACAGATCCACGTGAAGCTCAATTCTGTTATCCTGGATTCGATCCTTTGGGGTAGAAAACCGTTGCGGGTTCCCAGCTGAGGTTGCTTCCTACCCTGCATGATCTGGTGTTCCTAACAAGCTCCTAGCATCAGTAAAAGGAGACAAGTCCATTTGACTCACGATTCTGTTCTCCTAGATTCGATCCTTTGGGGTAGAAAAGCCTTGTGTGTCCCCAGCTGAATTTGATTCCTTCCCTGCATGATCTGGTGTTCCAGACAAGCTCCTTGCATCTATAGAGCCTCGGACGTCAGCTGCAGAACAGGACTGCATTCCCATATCCTTGATTGGATCAACCAAATGACCTTCGAGGAGTAAGCGACTCTCATTGCCCCAGACCGTGACAAAATTCATCTTACCGTTCCTGGGGGTAAAATGAGGGATGCTGAAGAGTTCTGATAAAGCCATTCTTTCTATTTCCAGGCTGTTGTCTCCTAAGTTGAGAGGGGAGCATCCTTCAAAGCGTGATCGGATATGTGTCTCTCCCCTGCGCTTAGTCTGCAACTTCGGGGGCGCATAAGAACGAGGTTTCTTTCCTGTTCAGGATTCTGCATATCACTGATTTCTTGGGTCCTCACAACCTCCTGGAAAGATGGATTGCTGTTTGGGGTGGAGTGTTGCATTGAGCCAACGGGACTGGGACTATTCGCGATAGCCGCATTGAGGCTGGGAGAGCAATGGATGACAGCAGCGAGGGAGAGATAGGAGTGGTTGGAATGCCCGCCTACATTTGTCGTGACAGTGTCCGAGCAATCCCCAGGTACATGATGCAGAGGGGGATCGTCTGCACCTAACATAGGATCTGCAGGATAACAGAGGAGCGGGACCTTAATTGATTCGTTAGGCCCAGAGGCATCGCCAAACTCTTAAGATATGAAAGGCGAAGGAGCAGCCTGGTGATTGTGGAATCTGCGAACCACCCAAGCCTTTGTGCCTTCAAATTCTACTTGTGATTTCTGTGGGGCTGACTGGGAGGGAGTAACCGGCACTCTTAGGTTGCAGGATTCCAATTCAGCAACAATAGGAAAGGTTTTATCAACCACTTGCAAGGAGAGGACCTGATTGAAATTGGTGCCAGGTTTAAAGATTACCTTAGTATGGGCATGCACCTGGAAGAGGCCAAACTTGCTGATATTGTCAATCGCAATAACTTTGCCAAAGTAGCTACCCAAATCTGTAATGACCGTCTCCATCCAAGCGTGTGGCGGGATACCGAACAACCTAATCCAGCGGCCCTCTCCACCTGAAAATTTCGTCGAACACCATGGGCGCACCGAAATAATGCCCATCTGGTTATGAAGCTGGCTGTCTTTTTGGAATTCGTCGAACTCAGACTTGGATTTAAGCGTTATTAGAAACTTATTCGGGGAGATACGGACAATGTCCACCGCTGACGCTCGCAATTTGGACTCTTTGATGGCCGCTGTAGCCAACGACACCGAGATGTGCGGCCCCGAAGTGCGTCCAACTAGAGCAAGGTTCAACAACTGCATACGGTGCGCGACCGCTCTCAGGTCCACAATGGAAGGAGGAGGATTGCAATGAGGGTCTTCCCTGGTCTACTTGCTATTGGGGGAAGGTCGAGATGACATTGCGGCCGCTGCATACGACCCTACTGGAGGCGAGGGACTTTCCTTCCTAATCTGCGGTGGCGGATAACGGAGAGAAGGGTCCCGGACATTGTTCGAAATGTTGCGAGTTGCTTTTGCCCATCTAACAGAGACGATTCTACCATCGATACGCCGATCATTCAGAATATCCTTAGCTGCCATGGCGTCCTGCTCATATCTAAAACGTACAAAAGCATATCCCCCTGGCTTCGGGAGCCCAGGGAGAGTAGGGATGTAAACATCCAGGAGCTTTCCATACTTACACATAAATAAAGTAGGGGTAGCAATGAGATGTCCAGCCTAGTGGGCTTGACCTGGAGTTTGGACTGAGATTGTTAGCACTCAGTTTGTTTCTTGTCACGTGTGGTGTGTGTTGGCATGCCAAAATCGATATGGTAGCTCGATTCAAACCGATCTACTTTAACCCCAAGCACAAAAATAGGTAGATACGTCAAATTTTGACAGTATATAACCAAATTTGAGGTGATCAGTCACCTACTCAGTCACTTGTAGAATATCTATAATGATCAAGCGATAATCAGAGGGTGGGATTTTTCTTCTGAAGATGACCTTTCAGTATACCTTTGCAATCAAAGAAAAGGAAAAACTTACAGTTGATCACTAAGGACAACTACAAGAATGCATTTCTTGAAAGAACTACTTGTATTGGATAATGATCAAGTTCAACGTATGAGATAAACTTGGATTATAACTAAGAAATTACCGCTACTGAATTATACTTTTAAGATATACTGAGCTAAGATAAATTGATGTATTTGATTTGCTTATTGGATTTGGATGTGTCGGTATCCTTCTAATCTTCTTTCTATTTATAGATATTTTTTCTATAGCTATTCTTCAAACGTTTTCCTTCTTTATTGGATGGTTATGGTAATCAAAAAGTCGTCATTTAGATCCTTCTCTTTTTATGTTTCTTTTTTTACTGATCTTCTTCTCTTGGCTAAGCACCTTTCCTCTCGGTCAAGGTTGGCTCGTCAACTACGTTTCACTCCTAGATGTCTCGGCCGCATTACTTTTTTAGTCACCTAATAACATGTAGCATTAAATCGATGACAGTTATGATTCCGTAGAAAGCACTCCAAATATCTCAAAAAATCTTTTTCATACACTTTCTATCTCTCGTGTAATGCCACATGTTACCCTCCTATTGACTTTTCCCGGAACTATCAGAAATAATGTACAACATTACCCCCCACGTTGCTTCACATTTAGGTAAAAGGTGAGAGCGATGTTGTTTGGTTGTCCAATGCAATTAATGCGAATGACTGTTCATCCACTTGTCCATTCCCCATTAATTTATTCTATTGAGACTAAACCGAATGATGATCTTTATCTCTTATCTATTGATTGTTCCTATGACATGTTGCACACAATCATCTTGTACTAGGAGTTGTGATTACCCTTTTATTAATGCATGCATATTGTGGCTAATATATAAATACGATGCAGGGTCAGTGTTTGCTTTCTTGCGCACCTCTTACTTTTTCTCTCTCACTCAAACTCTTTTCTTTGTCTGATCTTCTTTTGATTACCATGGCTGCATCTTCCTCATCCTCCATTCTAGACTTCCTCCAAGAGACCATAAAAGATTTAGATGTTCTTTCCTCCGGAGTTGTCAATGACCCCCTCTTCAATGCTTCTGTTGAACTGAACAATGCATACTTAACACTCGGTCCATCCTTTCATCATGAAGTCACTCATGATCAACTTTGGTAAATAGAACCTTGTTTCCCAGGGTGTCCTATTGAAGTTTTGTTTATCCAATCTGATCGTTTCCCAGATCCTACAAATGCTTTCAAGGCTTCAAGAGTGGCCAAAACCGATAAATGGTTAGGCGGAATGACATACTCATGTCAAAGCACGGCATGGTGATACATGGAAACATGTTGGTATCTATAATTGTATTGGCCTTTCATTGCAGGAATACCCAACTAATGACTTCCTCTTTGTAGCAGCTTCAACTTTATGGAGTCGATCGACCAATACTTTCCATTTTGGATGCATGTAATATATGCTTAATGTCTATGCATCAGTACGTATAGTCAATAGATGTATCTCTCTCTGAGAGGAATAATGAATCATCATATTATCAATGATTGACATGTTTGCATGATAAAAAAAATCTCTCAATACCAGAATCATAAAGTAAGAACAACATAAACAATATAACACAACAACCATATCAATCAAAACAATCTCAATCATCAAATCATCTATCTTAATCATATTGATATGAGACATGTTGGGATTCACTCACCTATTTGAGGTAGGGTCGATGCCTTAAATCAATCAAACACTTCATAAACTTATACTTCAAATCCTTATTAAGATTATTTAGCATGTTCCAATTACATCATATTATTCCAACAAGTGGGGTCCACCCTTGATCCAAGCATGATAACCAAACATAAATTCTAAACTTCAAATTTGGAAAACAAAAGGGACTGTTAATCAATATAATCAATCATTTGAGCCTGCTCCAGAACCCTCGATCGATCTCTTAATCAACCGACCATGGATCGATGAAAGTTTGAATTAACTTTTTAAGTCACTGGACACTTTTGGCCACCTTCAATCGATCGAACCTTACTCGTCGATCAATCAAGCATGGTCGGATTAAATCAATTCGCTTGTTAGAATACTTTCATCATCCTCAATCGAATGAGTTTGATCGATCGAACCGCGGGTTCGATTGGTCAAACTAAGTTATGAATTTTAAAAATTGGTTGCTGGAAAAAATTGACCTATCTCAATCGATCGAACACTGACTTTGATCGATCAACCGAAGTAAAGTGAGTTCACTTATACAGACTGCTTTTAAAATTTTTTTAGGGTTTCTCTTCTTTCTTAGTTTTGATGGATTCCATTGATTGTGGAATTGGGTCTAACCAATCCATTGGTTTTTATCATAGTCGAATTCAGAGAAACCAAATAATTGCTTAAATCCGAATATATAGCATAATTGATAGTTGAAAACTATTTTCAACAAAAGTTCTTATAGATTATATGACTTCACAAGTCGTTGTGGGATTCCTCAGTCAGATCACTCTAAGATTCGGGGTCCTAACATGGTTCGAGTTTATGATCCTTAGATTTGAATCTCCTAGACTGATACGGTCGGATTTCTCTAAGTCAATCTTCCCAATACACAGAAATATTGCGGGAATTGTTTTCCTTATTCAAAAGCTCCTCCATAGATCAAAACGATGGACGTATGGTTAAGTTGCTACGTCCATTGGTTAGCTTTAGGGTTTTAAGTTAGGAATTTACAGGAAAATAAAAGTAGGAAGATGAAATCTTACCGGTGGAGGCTCTCCTTTCTCAGGGCTTCTTTCTCTCTTTCAACTGCTCTTAGGTTTAGGGTTTTCTACGGGATTTTTTTGCAAATCTCCTCATTAAATAGAGTGGGAGCCCTGATTCTAGAAGATTCCACTAGGTTTTGGTGAATTTTTGTAGTAAAAATATAATTCCTATGGCGTGGGGACTCGACTCATTGACCTATCCCTATACTAAGAGTTTTTTTTGACTAACTGGGCTAAGTGCTTAGTTTTTATTAATAACATGAAATTAAATAATTTTAGTCAGGGTTTCAAGTAGGTCATGAAAATCAGGGTTGTTAAACTTGATTATAAGTATAAAAGAACTCGAGCTGGAATGCATATTCATGTTTCCTTTCAGCTGGATTAATCAAGATGATCTTTGCTTCTGATCTTCTGTCGGTACTTGAACCGTCAAATATCAATTTCCAAGGTGTTTAGTATATCATATATATGTCTAACACTTTTAGAGGAAGCTGATTTTCAATATTTAAAGGGTAATCGACCAATAAATTTGTTATGGCATGCACTTTTACAGCCTTTTGCAGCACATACGTCAGATCAAACTCTGACAATGTTAAAACCAATTTGCCAACTCGGCCGATTCAACATATATTTAACTAAATCGGTTATTGAAATTACATTGACTGACATGGCCAATAAATAATAACATGATTTTGTGGTCGCAAAGTACAACGATAGACATAATTTTTCTATAGAAGAATACCACCTCTCTGTATACAATAATGTTCGGTTAAGATAATAAATGGCTCATTCCCTTCGATCATCATCATCTTATGCTAATAGGATGCTAAACGATTGTGCACAAGCTGCAACATATAGCTTGAGCGGTCGACCTTTAACTAGTGGCATCTACATCAATAGCTTTGTCAAATAATCTTTAATTTTGTCAAAAGCCAACTAATGTTCCGCTTCCCACTTGAACTCGTTTCCTTGTTTTAGCTTCAGCAATGGAGAAAACACATTAGTTCTTTCTGCACAATTAGAAATAAATTGACATATAAAATTGACTTTGCTGAGAAACCTTTTGAGCTCGGTTTTGTTTCTCGATGGCGGAACTTATATTTGTAACACCCAAAATTTTCCTAGCCTGAGTACATACTCGTGCCTGAGAATTCCAGGTGTTAGTGAAATTAATGAATGAATACTTCATAATTGTACCTTATTTTTTTAAGATCACATTAATGAAAGTACCCAATCAAGAGAATAAAGTCAACCATACTATAAATCTTATTCCATTTAATATAAAATTTTAACTAATCATTTAATGCTCACTCAAGTGGGAGCTTATTACAAATATCCAAATTCATAGCATGAAACATAAATAAAGTTAAACTAAAGTGAAAGCATCGACAACATAATCCCACGTCACTCATAGTCGTTTATAGGGAGATCATGTATCACTCATATCTCCAGCCTGTGCATCACCTATATTATCTATATGGTTCGAGAGGGTCAATGCCCAACTAAAAGTTATGGTTATCCTTAAAGATTAACACAATTCAAGTAATTCCTCAAAGTAAGATAATATAAAGGTTCCAATACTTTCCGTACTCTACCACTACAAATGGTATCAATATCACAACCAATCTACATAAATGCATGCCTAGCATAGCATGTGTAGCTCATCATACATAGTAATCAGCACATTATGGAATATAATTCATAAAAATTTCGACTTACTCCACATCCCATAACTATAGAGATTCGTTAGCATGTCCGACATTACCATGGATTTATGTGCATACCTCAAGATGTCACAACTCATGTATTGGAAGAATAGCGTTACACGATTTGCTCATGGAGTGACTAATTGCGACATCTAATCCTAGGAAAGTGATCTATCACTCACTTGCAGATTACGTACATCGATTTGTGCACCACTAACTAAATCTAAGGATTTACGCATCGACTAAAAGGGTCACTACTCAGAGTGCATTACATCCACAATACACACACACACACACAAGTCACTAGTTGTGAGTCCTTCAATACATGACTTATATCAATATAGAAATAAGTCAAACCATGAGAGTTTTGGAACTCCAAGACACATGTCTAAGATATAAAATAAGAGAGGTAGAACAAAGCTAACCTAATAAAGGAGAAAAGTAGTAATAAGCTAACTCAATAAAAGAGAATAATAGCATTAGGCTAACTCAATAAAAATAAAGGGAGAGAAGCAAAAGCCAATTCAATATAGAGTGGAAACACGCGTCGCTCTCAAAATTGATGAAGGGAAAAGCTTGTATCCATCACTCTTCATGAATTCATAAAAATTTCAGTGGTTTTTTCATAGACTAATTAATCTTGACTTATAATAAAATAAACCCCAATTGAGAAAAAAAAAATAGTTCATATACTTTCAAATGTATCGATAAGTATAACAATATGATTTCGGGCTAGACGGGTCACCGATACGTGCAAAATACTCCAAAAGTGATTTTTTTTATTATAAGGTTTAAAATATGAATTTTAAGTTAGATTAAAATCAATAAAATCATAAGGTTTATTGATATAACTACCTAGTCCATTAGTTGCACAAACTATGCACTGTTCAGGACTCGAATGCATGTAGTCTCACAATTCAAGGCATAGTTTTGTGATCCAATCCATAAAATATGTCTAACATGATTAAAATCATATATTAAACATAATTCTAACATAGATAAATAATTCATAATAATCCAGCAACTTAATAATATGAAAATCATAGTAAAAATCAAATTAAACATAATTTTAAAGTGAAAATAAGAGAACTATATATAAATTTAACTTAAATTAGTGTAATCTTAAAGGAATCCCTCACATTAGCCTTAAATACAAACCCTTAGTAGATCTAAATATAGGAGGGCTTCTACATAAACCACGACGTCGCTCGAGCAAGAGGTATACAATACATGTGTGGGGAAGGAAGATAAGGGATAGGCGTCTAGGTTTGGATCTCTCTCTCATGGGCATTGAGGGCGGGTGTGTGTGCATGGGTATTGCTAGAGAAGAGGCACATATACCCTTTTTATAAGGAGTGAGTGTGAGATGTGTGTCACATCCCACTTGGAATGAGTTTCTTAATTCATATTAAATCGATCGGAAGTCTTTCTTTAGATTTATCTCGTTCACGGTGTCGGGGTCGTCGAATAGAGTCAGGGTACATAATTTTCCTAGTGATCCAAAATTTAGATTGGCCTATCTTAAAAATTCTCCCAGCAGATGCCAAAACGGACTTGATCTCAATTAATGATTCACGCTTAATGATTATGGCCCAATTTTGGAGAAAGTGTGTAGTCAAGATATGAAAATGATTGGGTAAAATTTGGTGGTTGATCGATAATAGGAAAGGTCTAAATCTAAAATTTCACATGTTGTGCCGAAAGGAAGGAATTGGATTTAAGGCAGTCATCATTCAACAGTGTAGGATTATATATTAGTATCTAAATTTTATATGATCTTATAGTCATATGAGGCCAAAGTGTGATACAAATTTGAGTTACGATTGACAGTGGAAAGTGGGTCAATTGAAATATCTAGATTTGGAAAATTTTAGTAAGGTTGCTATTTCTTAAATGGGGTGACTTGGCGCTTAAGAAAACGTTTAGCAAGCTGAGGTTCTCACATTTCACATTCGGTCCATATGATGGGTAATCTAAGTTGTTTATATGAAAGGAAATATCCTTCTACAACTACCTCTAAACTTTCCTCACTTGATGGATACCAAAATCAAGGGTTAAGGGGCTGATTTGTCGATTTGGTCACTTCTACAATTATGTAAATGATGAAATTCGACATGTACAATTAATTTATGATAGATAGGCATGGTATAAAATTTCACATCAAACGGATCATGAGAAACATGTGATCCAGAATTCAAGGGTCTGTGTTAATGGCATTTTCATAATTATTTCTGATATGAGAGTTTTTGAAAATCTAATGATTTTACATGGTTATATGAACATTTCTAAGAAATTCTTAGAAAAACACTCATAGCTAAATCATTACGAACAAAGATTTATTCACCAAATAAATTAAATTTCTCATTAATTAAGGGGAGATACATATATCAAATAATAAGATGAACCTAGGTTAAAATGGTAACATATGAGATATTACAATCCACCCCCCTTAAAAATAATTTCGTCGCTACGAGTGAGAATATACTCACTCATTGTGTCTAAGTTTCCATTGTATTTCATAAGAGGTAGATAAGCATTTCTAGGTGTATACAAGTCCGTATAACTAACTACACAAAATTGTGGTACTACACTATTATTGCTTAAGCCTTATGCTGATCGATTTCAATCCCTCGTTAATATATTAAAAATCTTAAAAATTATCCGGCCGATACACCAAAAGCGCATTTAAGAGGGTTCATTCTCGGCTTATGAACTCTCATGCTTTGGAATGATCTTCATAAGTGAGTGAAGTGTTTCGTTGGATCAATTTGACCACTACGTCATTAATATAAACCAAACGATATCATGACCCAATAAAAAGTTTCCAAAGGTCCAAGATACCTAAAGGTTGTTTTTGGGACATCTTCAGCTGCAATGCTTATTTGGTTATATCCTAAATGTTTATCCATTAAAAAAACCATTTGATGTCATGTAGCTTGATCGATTAATTAATCGGTCACGGGCATAGGATACTCATCTTTTGGTGTAGCTCAATTTAAATTTCCAAAATTAATACAAACTCTAAGTTTACTATTTTTCTTAATAACTAGTACTACATTTGAAATCCATTCAGCATACCTGATAGGCTTGATGAACCTTGCTTTCATCCGCTTAGGTGGTTGTTATGCAATCGATAGCCATCCTTTATAGGTAACCTATACTTAACCAGGTTTCGATCTAATCCAAGCAACTGATGATAATCCCATGCAAAGCATTCGGTGAACTCTCTGAGTAACTTAGTAAGTTCAACCTAGATTTGGAAGTCTAATAGTCTGTTGATGAAAGTAGGTTTGGGATATTGCTATATTTCCAAATTTACTTCAATTAAAGGATCATGCATTAGGAAATTAAAGTGCGTAATGGTGATCTATGTCTATTTTGCCTAAATTTCAAGTACGCATATTATGAAAATAGCAAATCTCATAGTAGTTCCCAAGAGTGCAGAGTAAGCAGGTTTACGGAGTGATGGAACCATGTTTGAGCGAAGTATGGGCAGTTTGACTCAAATCTTGAAATCCTAGCAGATCTCAATGATATCAATGCCCTGATCAAACAAATGATTGACGTATCAAGCTCAAACCCACTATAACCATCCATTCGTGTCAGCTCGAACACAGAAAATAGAAAACCGTATTACATCATTAGATAACCCTACAACTTATATTATAATAATTGGGATGGAAGTATTGAATCTCGAGTACGAGATTCTTCCTTAAAGGGGGTAGATTGTAACAACCCCAGTTTTATTTTTTTCTATTTGTGTTGTTATTTGAATACTTTTATACAAATACACAACCTTTTATGGGAAAAATAGTGAATCCTTAGGAACACTATAAGTTAAATTATCCTATTCACAATAGAAGTACTGAATTTCGAGGACAAAATTCTCTTTAAGGGGGTAGATTGTAACACCCCATACTTTCTATACTGAGTGTTACCTAATAATCTAAATTATGAAACCGCTAATCTTCATTCCAGCCTAAATCTGACGGTTTGAAGTAATCTTCATCTATGGATCAAGCCATCCACTCGCTAATTTTCAAGATGGACCGTTAAATTATCAAGATCCACCATTAAATGGGCCCACAATACTTATGCCCATAACACTTCGTATAGTGGTCCACCGTTCATTATGCCAACAACTTACAACAAGAAAACTTAGTTACATAATATAAATATTGAATTACAAAAATAACCCTTAAAGTCTATCTATAATAGCTTGAGGACCTTTAGAAATGTCGGTAACCGTATCGGGAAATGATCCGACCATCAGATTATCGGTAATCATCAATTAGATACATTAATCAAGAAATACGACCCATATGATAATGGGATCAACTCCATTTTTGAGCAAATGACTACCGTGGATGAACGACATCAGATGAACGAAGCAGATCTCCCACGAACATCCTGTGGACCCCACCTTAGTGGTGTGTGTGCACCAGCCTTGCACCAGAACAGTTCATGCGGCTTGACCACGCTGACCCGATCAAAACAGAAAAAGGAGATTTTTCTCCCCACTTTTTCCCGCCAGAGCCCGTTTCAAATAGACGGTCATCAGTTGTTTAAGATGGGTCCCACCATTGTGATCATTGGTTAGATCTGAACCATCCATCACGTGCGGCCCACGAACCTGACCACACCATGAATTCTTTTGCACTTTGGCATGTAGATGCACATGCACAATCACTTGGGCTTACAGCCATTTTCGAAGGACGGAAACTCCTTTCCCTTTCACTGCCTCGCTGGCAATCCAAAGCAATAGCCTGCTTTTGATCTCAGCCAACCACCTCGACAAATCTAACTACGCAAACGGCGAAAGGAATCTTCCTTCTTTTGTGTTGGCACGATCCCAGCCACATGTCTCCTTCTAGTAGCTCAACGTAGCTCATCTGGTACGTCCAAGCTAGGGCGTTAGGAATCCCTTATGCATATTGTAAGGAAATTTTGGGAAAGAATTCATCCGCCCGAGAAAACGGCTTTTGGAATGAAAAAACCTCGCCCATCATTAATGCGGCTAGCCGTTCATATAAAACGTGGGCCCCACGATGATCCATGGACCCATCCAGACCAATCAGAAGGCTTAGATTGGAGGGTGATCCCCTAGATCAAGATCCGCCATGAATAGGGTGGTCATGTAACACCCCGTACCTCGAGTACACGGGCGTTACCTTCTTAAGTCCATAGTAAGGGAATAAAACAAAGTAACTAAGTTAGTTGAACATTGTACGTGCAGGATGTGAACTCCAGCCATCATCAAAGCCAACCATCTGAGGACCCTAAGAGCCGAGACAGAATCCCATGACGATCGAAATGGTGACAATTAACTAACTTCTTTAGATTAAAATAATCTTAAATCAATCAGTAGGGAAGTAATAAACAATGACCTACTAGCTAGGCTTCACGAAATAGAAGGCGACAAACCAAATCACCACTGCGCTTGGACACTACTTTGGGCCATCAAAATCAAAAACCAAGTCGATCCGGCGAGCAGATTGACAATATGAACCGTGAGAAGGCCTAAGGAACATGATATGGTCCACCTAAGCCTCGGTCCCGCCCCAAACTGGGCAGGAACCCATAAGTAAGAATCCTAAGAGGGATGGACAGACTGGATTTATCACAACCGTCATGGTGGACCCTACACTGTGTGCATGTGCATCCTATGCACTAGTACACGAGGTGCGCTGGAATGATGGGCTCGATCAAATGGACTTTGACTGAGATCTTTACAAAAAATAGAGGAAACACGATCTCCCACCAAAACAGGGTTCAAACGGGCGGTCTTTGGGCTCCTAGGTGGCCCACCATGGCCACTTTCCCAGCCATCTGGGCCATTCACTTTCTCCGTGGGGCCCGACTCAACAAAACCATATAGGCTTTTGTGCTTCCGTAAATAGACGAGAGAGATAGGTTACCACCGTCCAACGCATTACACGTGGGAGGCATCTGCGAGATGGGGCCTAACAGAGATCAGTTGGATGGCTCACGATCGGTCCGATCGTGCAATCCCATCCGTCCATTTTCCAGTTGGAGGCGTGCTCTCCCTTTGCCAAAATAGCCAGGCAAGGAATGAAAATGGAGAAAGTGGGAGAGGAGACCGTCCTCTCTCGAAAAGCAGGGGCTGGCACGATCGTTGTCGTTCCTCGTCCGCATGGATATCCGACCGTTGGAAGTTCTCTCTCTCTCACTGCTATAAAGAGCACTGTAGCTCTCGGGATTTGGACCAGCAAGAGAGAGACTGTGTTTGTGAGAGAGAGAGGAAGAAGAGTGAGGTAGAAAGGTGAGATTGGGCGCTGGTGGAGCTCGGTTCTGCACTGAGTCGACCCAGCCGTTAGACTGAGTCGACCCAGTGGAGACCAGTGACACCCAAAAGGGGGCCGTCCGAGTTAAGCCACAGCCAAGTGACGACATTAGGATTCAGGTAATACCTCCCTGTTCAAACCTCCAGCGTTTATAAGACCGCGTGTCAGCCACTTCGGTCCTCAAACTGGGCCGAGGAATGCCTGTGTTTGGGACTAAAGTCTTGGCAGACATCAGGCCTCCATAAGGCCTTAAAACAGACCTTCAATTAGGTCATGTAATGGCTCTGTTAGAGCAGAAAACGAACCTTTCATCGGGCCCTATTTTCAGCTTGAACTAGGCCAAATAATGGCCATAGTTTGGGTTGCACATTAACTGCTGCAAATCCGGCCCCAATCCAGCCTTCATGATGGTTGTGGGTTGGGTTGAGAGACGGGACGAGTGGAGGCTCCGGTTTGGACCCAAAAACTAGGCCGAAAAATGACAAAGTCTCAGTCCGGACTAAGCCAATCAATGGCTGTGGGATAGACTGAGAAATCAGTTGGAAAAGGGCCTCTATTTGGACCGAAGCTGAGCCGATCGATAGCTCTGTTCCAGGCTGAAATCAGACCCAACTATAGCACCTATTTCAGGCCAGAATTAGGCCAACAATGTCCATGCGTCAGGCTAAAACCGATCAACATTGGGGCCCTGTTTTGAGCTAGGAACAGGCCAAGCAATGGTCGTGTTCAAGACTGGCAGCAGGCCTAACAGAGGCTCGGTTCTGAGCTAAGTCTAGGTCTTCATCGGGTTTCGATTTGAGCGAAAGATTGGTCCCAGATGGACCTTGAATCCAGCCAAAAACAAGCTGAAAGTTGAGTTAGAAACAGGGTCTTCATAAGAGCCGAAAACTGAGTAAGAGCAAGGTCCCTTGCTGGATCGTGTAGCAGGCTCTCATCTAACTGATCTGGGCTGTGGAAATCCCAGCAGATGGGTCCTACTTCTAGCAGAAACCAGGCCTTAAAGGACCGCAGGTGGGAGAGGGGAATGACCTCCTAGCTGAACACCAAAATCAGTTTCAAACCACCTCCGTTTGGGTCTCTGTTCCGGCCACACACAGAGAGTTACGACAGGCCATAAAAATCCTAGAATATGGGCCCTGTTCTCAGCTGAAGGCATGCCATTATCTGGGCCCTGCATTTTGGTCGTGTCCGGGCTAAAACCCAACTCTGGCTGGGCTAAAATTAGCTGTGCCAGACCACTCGGGTGGGCCGCACCTGAGACCAGTTCTCAGTGGGCCACACATAGAGTTACAGTGGGCCACACTTGAGACCAGATCTCAGTAGGCCGCGCCACAGCTGGTGGGCCGCACCATGTAAACGGGTGGACTGCACCACACTGGGATAGTGGACCTCGCCGAGTGCAGCCCAGCCTCACACATTAGGTGGGTCCCACCTACATGCTGAGTCAAACCATCGGCTGTCCATTGATCTAAGTGATGGACCCCAAAAATAGGCCATTAAGCCCACTAATCGGGCCTTGTCGTGGAACAAGGTCAGGCCCAATTCGGATCTAAGCCTTGGACAAACTCCAGGCCCTGTCAGCCCACTCGTTGGGCCAAGTGTTGATGGGCCTGATTCCCTTTGTGGAAGCCCAAACCACCTTAACCATGGGTTTTTCAAAACTTCCACCAATCTTTATGATCAAAGCCTCAGAACTTATTGTCTAATGCAAGCAGATTTCTCTGGGGGGCTATCTGAGTGACGTGGAGCCACTAACTTCTCAAGGAAATTCGGGTCAAGGGACGTACTATGACTTTCCTGGTGATGATTCTCTTCCCCTTGGGCTTTCCACTCCCAACTAGACTAAGAGTAGTCGTTATAATAGAAACGTAAAGACATTTAACTGCTTCAAGGAATGATTTAATGATGTAGAGCGGGTCGCGGATAATTACATGGCAAAGATGGATCAGAAAAGGCCCAGTCGGCGACAGAAGTGATCTGGACCATCAGACCTTAAATCAGGCGTATCTCGCAATCCGGGATGAGTTAGCGGACGAAAAATATATGATTTTGGGGTAGAACGAGCTACTTTAGCCAACCAACCCGGCTACGCCAGGTTGCGACGCTCGGAATTGCGAGAAACCCCTGATTTCACGGTCGTTTCCCTGTTTCAATTTCGTTTTTACTATAAATAGTAAGTTTTAGTTTGCTTATAACTCTTTATCCGTCGGGCTTTAGGAGTTGCGCCCAACGTGAAAAGAGCTTAGAATAATTAGGAGAACAGGTTGGCAAAGCCAAATAGGACACTTACTATTTTTGGCCGAAAACCTTGCGCACTAGTAGACATCACGACCGTCTATAAATAGTAAGTTTACTATTTATAGTAAGTCGCGAATTCTAGGAGTCCTAGTTGTAGTTTGATTCTAATTTCTTTTCCATTGCTTAGTACCCTTATTTAAAGGGTTGTGAACTCGTTTTTATGGATCATTTATTATTTCGAATTTATTTAGAATTTATTTCTATTTTCTGCTCTCTTTTCTCGTGGATTCGAGAAGTCTCTGTGAGGAGTCCAGAGAAGTTCCGTGGATTCGGAATATTTATCCTCTTGAGGAAGACGGTGCTCGACCTCACGTCCTCCCCTGCGTCAGTTTGGTATCAAAGCGAGGTTTCTCCTCGGGTCGATGGCTTCTAACGACGGGTCGGGCAACAATCCCATAGGCGGTGCTCCAGGAAATTTTCCTTTAACGGCGGCAACTTTCCAAGCAGCGCAGCAAGAGAATCGGCAAGCCATGCAAGGGCTGCAGGCTTCCGCATAGCGAATCTCTTAGCAGAAACCCTAGGGCAACTCCGTGTTCCTGGTGGTAATCCTCCACCACCAATTGCTGAAACTCGTAATCGCCCTGATCGCAGGATAATCCCAGCAGTGCATCCAAGGGCCGTCCCTGAGGACGGGGGTTCCAGTGAAGAGGAGATCGATGACGTGATCTTCCAACACCCCAGGCAAGGCGGCGATCGGGTAGATCGAGACTTCAAGATACGGGTTGATATTCCTAACTTCAATGGCCAGCTACACATTGAGGATTTTCTCGATTGGCTTTCTGAAGTTGAGCGATTTTTTGACTATATGGACATCCCTGAAACAAAGAAGGTCAAGCTTGTGGCCTACAAGTTGAAAGGAGGAGCTTCAGCTTGGTGGGAACAACTGCAACTCGCACGAACCAGGCAGATGAAAGCACCAATCCGCACATGGCAACGAATGAAGCAGCTACTACGTGCCCGATTCCTCCCTAGCGATTACGATCAGGTATTATTCCAACAATACCAAAATTGTCGACAGGGTAGTCGGTCGGTGAGAGAGTACGCAGAAGAATTTTACCGCCTGGCGGCGCGCAACGATTTGGTCGAGACTGAATCGCAGCAAGTCGCCCGATTCAACGGTGGATTGCGTATGGCGATCCAGGATCGGGTCCAGATGCAGTCCGTCTGGACGATGAATGATGCGATCAAGTTGGCTACTCGGGCAGAAGCGCAACTTGAACGTTCTAACACACGGGCCTATCCTACTGCGAGGATCACTGCGGCAGGTCCACCCCAGGGAGCTCCACAGCCTAAGGGGAAGGAGCCCGTAGGAGCACGCACTCAACCTCCTATGTCTGAGAACCGAGATCAGGGAAGTGGGCAAGCTAGACCCCAAAGGGGCGTATCGACTGCTGCTGGCACAAGTACAATCCCGAACCCTTATGCTCGGCCAAGGCCCAACAACTGCTATCGTTGTGGCCAGCCCGGCCACTTGTCAAATACTTGTCCCCAGCGAAAAGTGGCAAACCTCGCCATTAATGATGGTAGTGCTGATAACGCTTATGAAGATCCAGATATTGAAGAACAGGAGCATACCGCCGAGGACGAGGTAGATGATTCAGATTGGGTTCAGCAAGATCACGGCGAGTCGCTCGTCGTGAGGCGGCTATTATATGCGCCAAGAAAAGAAGTGCATCCACAGCGGCATAACATCTTCCGCACTAGGTGTACGGTGAATCGAAAGGTTTGTGATGTGATCATTGACAGTGGAAGCAGCGAGAACATTGTCTCCAGGGGCATGGTGGAAAAATTGCAATTGAAAACAGAGCGTCATCCCTCTCCATATACAATCGGTTGGATCAAGAAGGTCAGCGAAACAAAGGTAACTGAACGGTGCACCATATCTTTTCAATTGGCAAACATTATAAGGATGAAGTAGTATGCGATGTGGTTGACATGGAAGCATGTCACATACTACTCGGTCGACCCTGGCAATCTGACCGTGACGCCACTCATAAAGGGCGAGATAATATATATATCTTCGTCAAGGACGGCCGGAAGACCATATTGGCCCCTATGGATCCAGAAGGACCACCTGAAACTTCTAAAGTGGATGGTCGTTTTCTCTTAACCATTCGGGACTTCGTGGAAGAATCCAAAGAAACAGGACAGACTTATGCATTAATTGTAAAAGGGGAAGAACTCGAGCCTACCATCATCCCTGAAAGACTAAGGCCCTTGTTGCATGAATTCCAAGAAATCTGGCCCGAGGACCTTCCCGATGGGTTACCCCCTATGCGAGATATCCAACACCATATCGACCTTGTCCCTGGGTCCAGTTTACCTAATCGTCCTCATTATCGAATGAGCCCGAATGAGTGCGAGATTCTGCAGGGACAAGTGGAGGAACTGATCCGTAAGGGTCTTATTCGAGAAAGCATGAGCCCATGTGCTGTACCAGCTCTGCTAACTCCAAAGAAAGATGGGAGTTGGCGCATGTGTGTCGACAGCCGGGCCATCAACAAGATCACCATAAAATACAGGTTTCTTATACCACGGTTGGATGATATATTGGATATGCTAGAGGGTGCAAAAATATTCTCTAAATTTGACTTAAGGTGCGGCTACCATCAGATTCGAATATGGCCGGGTGATGAGTGGAAAACAACCTTTAAGACTAAGGAATGATTGTACGAATGGATGGTCATGCCTTTCGGTCTTTCTAATGCGCCTAGCACATTCATGAGGTTGATGAACCAAGTTCTGAAACCTTTCATTGGGCGGTTCGTTGTGGTTTATTTTGACGATATTTTGATATATAGTCAAGACGAAACCACCCATATGGAACACCTCAAGAAGGTCCTTCAAGTGCTCACTGAAAATAAACTGTACCTCAATTTTAAAAGTATAGCTTCATGACTGATAACCTATTGTTTCTGGGCTTTGTGGTTACATCCACGGGTATTCGAGTGGATGAGGAAAAGGTGAAGACAATCAGAGAATGGCCGGTTCCCAAAAATATTCACGAAGTGCGAAGTTTTCATGGACTAGCGACATTCTATCGTCGGTTCGTGAAAAATTTCAGTACCATTGTGTCACCGATCACAGATTGCATGAAGAAAGGGCAGTTTCAGTGGACTGACGAAGCCGACAGGAGCTTTGCCGAAATCAAGCGCAGATTATCCACGACCCCGGTTCTTGTACTTCCCAACTTCGACAAACTGTTTGAAGTCGAATGTGATGCCTCATATGTCGGGATTGGGGGAGTTTTGTCTCAAGAAGGTAGGCCGGTAGCCTTCTACAGTGAGAAACTTAGTGATGCACGCAAGAAGTGGTCTACATATGAGATCGAGTTGTACGCGGTGGTCCAGGCACTGCGACACTGGCGACATTATTTGATTCAAAGGAATTCATACTTTACACGGACCATCAAGCCCTCAAGTTTATTAATAGTCAAGCTAACATTAACCGTGTGCATGCTAGATGGATCTCATTCTTGCAGGAATTCACATTCGTGCTAAAGCATAAGTCAGGGCAACAGAACAAAGTAGCCGATGCGCTGAGTCGCCGTGCAACTTTGTTAGTCACTATGAGCAATGAAGTTGTCGGGTTCGATCGCCTCAAAGACATATATGCCGACGACGACGACTTCAAGGACGCATGGGTTAGATGTCAGGAAGGTCACCCCGGTGACTTACATATACAAGACGGGTTCCTTTTTAAGGGAAATCGACTATGTATCCCAAAGAGTTCGCTAAGGGAACAGATAATCCAAGAGCTACATGGAGGTGGCCTCAGTGGACACCTTGGGCGAGACAAGACGCGAGCTCTTGTGGAAGAACGGTATTACTGGCCGCAATTGGTACGTGATGTGGGAAAGGCAGTCCAACGCTGTTATATTTGTCAGACTTCCAAGGGGCAATCTCATAATACGGGCCTCTACACCCCGTTACCCGTGCCTGACGGCCCTTGGGAGGATTTATCTATGGACTTTGTGCTTGGTCTCCCACGAACACAACGCGGCATGGATTCGGTGTTCGTGGTAGTAGATCGTTTTTCCAAGATGGCGCACTTTATTCCATGCAAGAAGACTCTCGATGCAACACACGTGGCGAATCTATTCTTCAGAGAAATTGTGCGGCTACACGGGGTTCCCAAGACTATTACTTCGACCGTGACACGAAGTTCATAAGCCACTTTTGGCGGACTTTGTGGACTCGATTCGATACACGCCTTCAGTTCAGCAGCGCGTACCACCCACAGACTGACGGTCAAACTGAGGTTGTGAATCGCACGTTGGGAACCTCCTTCGATGTATTTCAGGGAAAAACCGAAGCAGTGGGATTTGGCCTTGTCTCAAGCGGAGTTTGCATTCAACAACATGGTGAACCGCTCGACAGGAAAATCCCCGTTCCAGTTATCTACGGACGAGTACCTCGCCATACACTAGACTTGGTCCCTCTGCCCAAGCTCCCAGGCATGAGCATTGCAGCAGATCATATGGCAGACAAAATCATGGGCATTCATGCGGAGGTACAGAACAAGCTACATGCCTCGAACGAAAAGTACAAGGAGCAAGCGGACAAGCATCGGCGACAGAAAGTGTTCGAGGTGGGCGACCAAGTAATGGTCCATCTGCGCAAAGAAAGATTTCCGACCGGAACGTACAACAAGTTGAAGAATAAAAAGATTGGACCGGTACCAATCATCCGAAAGATCAATGACAACGCTTATGTTGTTGATCTTCCAGATGATATGGCGATCTCACGAACTTTCAATGTTGCGGACCTGACTGAGTATCATGAACCAGCGCATAATGATAACTCGAGGACGAGTTCTTTTGAAGTGGAGGAGACTGATGTAGAGCGGGTCGCGGACAATTACATGGCAAAGATGGATCAGAAAAGGCCCAGTCGGCGACAGAAGTGATCTGGACCATCAGACCTTAAATCAGGCGTATCTCGCAATCCGGGATGAGTTAGCGGACGAAAAATATATGATTTTGGGGTAGAACGAGCTACTTTAGCCAACCAACCCTGCTACGCCGGGTTGCGACGCTCGGAATTGCGAGAACCCCGAGACCCTGATTTCACGGTCGTTTCCCTGTTTCAATTTCGTTTTTACTATAAATAGTAAGTTTTAGTTTGCTTATAACTCTTTATCCGTCGGGCTTTAGGAGTTGCGCCCAACGTGAAAAGAGCTTAGAATAATTAGGAGAACAGGTTGGCGAAGCCAAATAGGACACTTACTATTTTTGGCCGAAAACCTTGCGCACTAGTAGACATCACGACCGTCTATAAATAGTAAGTTTACTATTTATAGTAAGTCGCGAATTCTAGGAGTCCTAGTTGTAGTTTGATTCTAATTTCTTTCCCATTGCTTAGTACCCTTATTTAAAGGGTTGTGAACTCGTTTTTATGGATTCATTAATCTATTTCGAATTTATTTAGAATTTATTTCTATTTTCTGCTCTCTTTTCTCGTGGATTCGAAAGTCTCTGTGAGGAGTCCAGAGAAGTTCCGTGGATTCGGAATATTTATCCTCTTGAGGAAGACGGTGCTCGACCTCACGTCCTCCCCTGCGTCA